>JAVQKI010090084.1:0-21684 GCA_036025975.1 Nematalosa erebi
CAAACCCCCAACCCTCCACCCCCCACCCCAGACACCCCCTTTCCCTCCTTCTCCTACTCTCTGCAACCATAGAAACACCAACACACCGCTTCAATGGCAACAAGCATCCACACAAAACACTTCTCATGACAAATTCATTACAGTCACATAACAAACAGAAGATAACACACTGATAAAGCAAGTGAGAGAGAGTGTGTGTGTGTCAATTTTGTTTCGGAGAGGTCTTACCTTGAAGTTGTGGACTTTCTCGTACTTGGGCGCGCGGTCCGTCTCCTTGAGCGTGGCGCGGCGCACCAGCGAGGTGAGCTGTGAATAGGCAAAGAGTTTGAGAGGTTGCCAGATGGTGGCGGGAGGCTTCTGCGGTCCCATCCGCATGCCCAGGGCAGCGGCCAGGATGTCCTGCTGGTTGCTCTCCTGCTTGGACTTAGTCTGCACCAGGGACTTCTCCCCCTTGCGCACTGAGTATGACTCTCTAGACGGCATTCTGACACTAGGAGTTAGCCTAAGCTACTAACGCTGAGAAAGAGAGAGTGTAAGACTTTGTCAAATAAAAGTATGCGGGAGAGAACGAGAGAGAGAATTCCTCTATTCTACCGAGTTATCCTGTAAGATGACATATTTCTTGCATTTTTGCAGTTTTTTGGACGCAGTCGAGCCACAGAAGAAATACAAAAGAACCACAGCTTGAAAAAGGCAAAACAAAGTCCCGCAGCCCGCTCAGGGCAAATTCTGTTCTCAGAAACTCCACGCACAACAAACAAACAAACCAAAAAAAAACTCCAAAACACAGGAAACCGAGAAAGAGAAAACCCAGCAGCAGAGAAAAATAACTGTATCAAGTCCTGTGCTGCGTAGTCACAAAAGAGGACAAGCGTTTGGCGGTCATGGGTGCCTGTGCGGCCCTCTCTCTGTGGGCATCTATATGCAGATGAAATGAATTGTTGGTAGTAATCCTCTCCTCTCTGCACAGAGCTGATAGTCTCCCTGGAAGCTCCACAGCACACTGCCAGTGGATGCTGCTGCCACCGAGGAAGGGAAGAGAGAGAGAGAGAGGGAGGGAGGGAGGGAGGGAGGAGAGAGAGGGAGGGAGGGAGAGAGGGAGGAAGAGAGTGGGGGGAGGGCCTTCAACGCTAGTCACGCAGGCTTAGGGCAGGCAGCGGCAGCCAATCAGGGAGCTGCTGGCAGGGTTTGACGGTGGCCTTTCTCTCCCCGCCCCCCACCAGGCCCTTGTGTTCTCCGCTGGGAGAGCGCCGAGGAGGAGGCAAGCAGGCAGGCTTGGAAGGGTTGGAGCTAGAAGCGTGGGACGATAATATGCCATGAATGAGTCATGCATCAGCCCCTGTGCTGGTGCTCGGTTCAGTTCAGTTCGGTGGAGTTCAGCTTGCCCAAATAATGTCACTTTCAGGGCCCACCATCATCAACACCTCTACCAGTCAGAAAGGAGTGTGTGTGGGCGTATGTGTGTGCGTGTGTGTCTGTATGGGGGGGGCTTCTGTCTCTATTTATGGTCAGTTTCCTTGGACTGAAACCAATACATCCTGCACTACACAGAGCCTGCCATACAGAGAAATGCTAATTATCAGGGAGATTCACTAAGCAGGGAAGAAAATAACACAGAAAAAAATGAGAAAGAAATCAAATTTCACAAACCAAGGCAACAGCAATTTGGACTCATTAAGAGTTGGGGGGAACTGAACTCCCAGATGTTCAAATGTGCTGCAATTAAAAACCAAAAATGCAAAGGAGATTTTAACTGTCTGCTTTTAAATCACGAGAAAGATGAAAGAAACATGCAAATGAGCAGAAACTAGAAATCTGGGAAACAGTCTTGCCAAAAAAAAAAGAAGATGCTCATTACATTTGTGTGACTGAGAACAAAAACAAACCTATTTTATCATCGAGAGAAAAAGTGAGGAGACTGGGTCTATCTTTGCCTCCATCAGAGCAGACTGCCAGTAGCACTGAAATGTCACTCAGTCCTAATCCGTGGGTAGGACTCTCTCTCTCAGATGGCAGTACTGCTCAGAAGAGCCTCGTCACATGCCAATTATGCACCTCGTAGGCAGGCTGCTACTGCGATAAACAATTGCAATCTGGCCAAAGAATCCCATCCAAGAGAGCTGCCTACACATAAGACAGAAGGGCTGAATCTCCCTCTTGCCACGTACCTCAGACACATCCAAGCTCTGCTTGTACAGTACAGACAGTCCCTCAGAACTTTGTGCAGACAGACACACACAGGCAGACAGACAGACAGACAGACAGACAGACAGGCAGGCAGGTGGAAAATGGGCTTGATGTGACAGCACACTGGGCGAGTCTACTTGGGGATCAATAAAAGGGAGCTTTGATTGGCTGATCTGCTCCTCCAGACGCCGGCTCACATGAAAGGGGCCGGGGCTATAATGGGGCTGGTCTCCCACTGGCGCTGGGATCGATGCGGAGTGCGACGGCTGCCTCAGACCTGCAGGTTGCTGTGGAAAGACCACAGGGCTCCAGGTGAACATGAAAGGGCCAGCGCTGTGGCTTCCAGTCGAGTCCCTTCTCCAACCCCACTCCGACCCGCTTCCCACACCCAGCCGGGCTACCTGCAAATCGGGCGGGCCTGCCTGTCTCCCCTCCATCCCCACCTCCATCACCTGCTGTTCACACAGCCCATTACGGCAGCTCCTTTCTCTGGGACCTGGGAGCTTTGCTGGGGCTTTTCGGTGTAATTGTGTTGCCTGCTGGTTGACGCGGCGCTAGCGTCTTGACTCACAGGATGTGGCAGGCTTTGAGCACGTGGCCTCCTCACCACCACCAAGTCGCACCCCCACCTCTAATTGACACTGATGGATTTCACTCGTTTTGCAGACGCGCTCCCCAGAGCGGAGGCTCGTAAAGCGCAGACACAGACACAGACACAGAAATGGATCCTAAGTGCTGTTAACAAACACCGCCGTTTCCTTTCTTTCCAGAAAACAAAAAAAATTAACAACCATCTGGGCATCCAAACCCCATCTCCCTCTGCATCCAGCAGATGCTTTATGTGAAACAGCTAAGGCTTTTGAATTGGGTAGGCGACCTGGGACTCAACTAACTGAATAACCCAAGCTGATAATTTGTTTATCTATTGTTCTGGAAAAAATAGCTCCTTTCCAAAAGTGATTTGACCTCCAAAACCCCCTCCTCCCCCTCCCCACATTCAATTACCTGGGAGAGTATCTCACACTATCATTTGTTTCAGTCTGTCATACATGACAAACAGCGACATATTCACAATGCCATCCTTGCAACAGTCAGGCATGCCTGAAGGACAAAAAACAGTAGCTGTGAACACTGAACTCAGAGCAGTGAAAATGCTCATTACCAAAGGAGTTTGTTACACAACCCACACAGGGCTCTGCAGCATCGGCGCGTCGTAGGAGGCCGAGTTGCCTAGCAATATTCAAAGCACTTCAGTCGGAAATGAAGAGATCGCAACAAAGAGAGGTGAGGTCATTCTACCCTACAGTGGGAGGAAATAGGTGTCGTTATATAAGCAAATGTTAAACGCACCGACGGGCGGCGTGTTACATCACCAGGTGGAAGTGCCATCGAACTGTCCTTGCGTTCTTGCGCTCTCACTTGGCGAGAGGCAGAGATGGAGGGAGCAAGCGAGCGAGGACATTTTAATTGGAGGGCACAGTTGACATGGCTGATGGGAACGCTCATCTCGCTGGGAGAAAGTGAGAGTGAGAGAGAGAGAGAGAGAGAGAGAGAGAGAGAGAGAGAGTGAGAGAGAAAGAGAGGAGTAGGAGCAAGTTGTTCTAGGCAAACAAGCTGGCAGGAGAAAGACTATCTGGTCATAGTTGAGCCATTCCAGTAACTCAGTGCCAGCGGAGAAAGTTTGCTGCTCAAAACTACTTTCAACTGTGCAGATTAGCAGGGAGCGAGGCCAGCGGCGTGTTATGTAACGTTATGTAAGCAGCACAAAAAATGATGCATAATCATGGCATCATAAATCTGACGCGCAGAGAACCACAGGCGAACGGATGGATTCTAAATTCAACCTATCTGACGTTAGTGGAATGATCCAAAGAACTGGAGCGGAGAGCATTCTATTTTTTTCATATCCTGTTTCGCCCATTTCGATTTCTCCACCCCCCCCCCCCATGACCTCTGCTTCTCCCTTCTCTCTCACCATCACTCTCTGTCTCCCTCTCCTTCTCTCTTATCTGGCTCCTATCTGTGGCTTTCTCTGGGGTGCACTCAGCCTACTGGAGCTCCATCCTCCCAGTGAGGGAGCTGTTTTCTGGGGAGGGTCTCTCCTTGCACCAGGGGGAAGAGGCACTGCGGTTCATGCTACTGCTGCTGGGGCCTCTGGGAGAGCTGAGCCCTGGGAAGGAAAGAGTGAGTGAGTCAGTCAGTCAGTCAGCCTCCGCTCTCTCGCTTCCTCTCTCTCTCTTTCTCTCCGTCTCTCTTCACACTCACCCAGGGCCCTCGAGGTACGACGCTGCATGCAGCTGAACACAAGACAGCCAGCAAAACAAGCCATGGAGAGGTGGGAGAAGAATGGACCGTTGTTCTAGAAGGTTTTCCCATCCAAACCAACCAGCATGAATGAAAAGGCTAAGGGGTTAGAGGGTGGGTTAGAAAGAGGGGAGGCACAATTTCTAAAACAATCTACACTTATCCAGGATTCTGCCCTCCATCTGAGTCTGGTGGAACTCCTAATTGAAACGCAGAACCATACCGCAAAGGTAATTAATTCTGCTTGGAGTGGAAATCACAGTAGTCATGCACATTACGCAATTCACTCCTGACTGCTTCGAACAATGTTTGCACCCACAACACGCAGGAACACTTAATAAAGCAGAACTATGAGTGGCATTTTAGTTCTGCTCTCTTCCATGTTCCCTCTCTACTTCTTTCCCAGAGCTCCATCCACTAAACCCTTATGCGGTAAAATAGCCAGTGGATTCCTTGCTTACTTCGCAGAAACCGCCGAAAAACAAATTATACGTTTTCTCCCCCTTTCCTGAGACAAATAGATTACCCAGCTGTGGCCGTTGCCATGACAGTGATGTATGGAGTGCGGCCATCACGCCCTGCCATCCCCATAGCAAGGTCACACAGCCCAGAGCACACCACTGATGAAGCGCAGCGGCATTAGACCAAACACACACTTCCTGGCAGTATAAAAAACAAAAATGTAGAAATGGGAGTAAATAATCTCTAAGTATTACAAAGAATTGTCAATAATGAAACCATGGGAGAAAGAAAATCCCCAAACAAGTATGCTGTTAGTTTTATTGCATGCAAGGGAGTTTCTCTGCAGGGGTTGCTGGGAGCCTGATAGCATTTTTTTGCTGAGAATGTGACACTAATGTCAACAATCAAAAGAGTAGCATTGTTAAATTAATCTTAAGGCTGGGTTGTGTTTGAAACCATAACCTGCACATTGTGTCCTGTTCATGACATGACAGTCTAAGACTTCCCTGTATAGTATATTCTAGCTCGTCCAAAAGAGAGCTGAAAAGTTTTGAAAGTAAACTTCACAATCTGCGGTGGAGAGTTAAAAGCACACAATGTTCTTCGCCGCCCGTCTCAGAGAGCTGAACATGTGGCAGGAGGAGGAGGAGAACAGCCTTTGGCTCTTTGACAGCTGCAAAGAGCTGAGCAGGCAGTCTTGAGGCGCTGCGCTCGTGCGAGGAGTGGAGCGGAGTGCAGAGCGGACGTGCCCCCACGTCGTCATGAGGCGTCCCCCTGCGCTGTACCGTACCGCACCGGCACCTGCGTCTCCTCCAGCTTTCCCGTGGTCTGCGGTCCTGGTCAGATCGATCGCTCTTACGCAACAGTGCTGCAGAACAGAACGCCCCCTCACAGCACCGCAGAGAGGAGACGCTCGCTCTCTCGCTCTCTCTCTCCACTCACCCAATCGGTCACTGCCCACAGCAAGACAAGGACACTAAGGCCTCAGCAGAACGTCTCAGAAAGGACGCCTCGTGCCACACGGCACGCTGACACATAGAAGGTCAGAAAAACAGCAGACTGGCATGTAACCACTTCAGAATGCTCCTTTAGCAGAGGACATGAGGGAAGACTGTGGAGTGGAAAACTCAGAGGGGAAGAGATCACCGAAAACAGCCTCGGACAGTGAAGGCGACTCCTCTCACTGACATTCAGAGGCGGTCAGAAGATCTGGTTCAGCATGGGGCTGGAACAAAAATTTGTGCGATATATAGGTCAGAGTGTGGGGGTTGAAGTCATTGGCATGGCAGTGTGAAGGAAAAGCCACTTGACTGCTGGAGCGAGAAAAGAAGGAATGGCAGAGAAAAGAGGGACAGTGTGGTGGTGGGGAGAGAGAGAGAAAGAGAGAGACTGAACTGATTTGCAAGGGATTCCCATTCCTTTAGGGGTTCTGGCAGGCTCACTGCCATGGTGACAGCAGGTCCAATTCTGCAGGGCTGATGGAGCACTGCCCTTGCGTGACCGAGGCCAGTCCAACAACACAGAGCACAGAATTAAGGAGGACACCACTGTAACAAACTTGCCACATTCCAACCATCTCTGACAACACACCATGTAATCATAGCCAAAGCTAGCACAAGTTGTGTCTACAGTTTGAAACAAAAATGTCAATAACAAACTTTCCTTAGAAAGTAAATATTTGAAGTAGTTCTTCTTTTGGAGAAAACCTACTTTTTTAGAGAGACATGTGGAGGACTGTGTGTGTGTCTGTGTGTGTGTATGTGTCATATGTGTGTGGGTGTAACATCTGTTCTGGGGCACAGGGTTCCCATGGGAACAATGCAGTACTCCCGTACTTCCTGTTCACGGCAGCGTTTATCGTGTTTACCGAGATGAGTGCCAGACCCTCAAGAGGAGCGGCTCTGCAGCCATCCTGTTATCCACCTGAAAAAAAGCCTGAATTATTCACTGCCGACAAGCTCCTTCAACCAACGTCATCGAGTTAGTAAGCAAAGAGGGTCTGGGGCACGACACAGATATTTTTACACAACACCCACACGGAGCGCTGATTCGTGTCAGGGTGAATTTGTCACAGGCCACTCCGAGAAAGGCAAAGGGAAAACCCAATCAGCAGGAGCACAGCGGGAGGCTTGATAGCATCACCGAGTTGCCACCATTTCAGACGAGATAAGGAGGCATTAGACGGGACCTGAAAGACGACAGCCAGACATGACTAATTCCAAGGAAGGTTGGAAGAGTCAGTAATGCAGCATGACGATGGACAACAAAAGCCCCTTGTTGGAAGAGGAACATGGTGTATTGAGGAGACAGGACACAGGCAATATATATACATATGTAAATATAACACTGAGGGGAATTTGAGAACATGTGCTTCACAGAAGCAACTAGAACATGAGGCTTAATGTGCTTGTATGTCTGGTATAATGTGTACTCTCTCCTTGTCCTGTAGAGTGAACTTGCAGCAGCAGGTAAAATCATGCTGAGTTGCACTTGCTCACATACATATACAGATGCACTCACACACACACACACACACACACACACACATTACTGGTGTTCCCCTGGTCTCTAGCCCGAAGGAATGTTCTGGAGACTGCAGGCCAGTGTTGTTGCTGTTGCTGAGGAGGGCTACATCTGTCCTCCACAGAAGCTGTGCAAATGTCAGCCTGGCTCTTACTCAGCCTAATTAGCCCTGAGGCTCTGCACACACCATGTGTGACAGAACAACTGGATGAAGTGCCCAAAGGATCGGGGAGGAAGTGTCTGCCAAAAACAGGGACACCTTGCATGGTCAGGCGGTGTCTCTTGTCTGTAGTTTTTTTCACCCCTTACCCATTTCTGAGAAGCCTTCTACATGGCATGGAATGGTTCAAGACAAATATGTACCGAATGTTTCTGCAGGCATCTCAATTCATAACTGGCTCTGCATCTCATTTTATTGACCAGGCCTTTCTATTAGAGGGTGGCTATTCTGCATTTCTTTAGAGAGAATCAAGGGTTGTTTTATGTGGCTTTCTCTGGCCTGTGTCTATTCAGTGGGCCCCTCAGCAGCCTTGGCAACGCAACTACAGCAAGCTTACACAACCCACTGTGTGACCAGGGGGTGGGGACAGGCATTGCACTGCAGTGGCTCATCCTCCTCATACTCCGTCTGTGTGTGTGTGTGTGTGTGTGTGTGTGTGTGTGTGTGTGTGTACACATGTGTGTACACACAGTACACCAAGATATAGAACAATGTACTGTGTCAAATGTAAGGACACTGCAATAAAGCATAAAGATCCAGAAGTTCCAAAGTCTTTTTGTCTGTGTTGTTTCTCTATGCGCAGAACAATGCAAAATCTACAGCACAATTTCCATGGAACTCAGTGACAAGGCTAAGCACTAAAGAGCCGTTCACACCAAGAACAGTGACTATAATGTAGAATAAATATCACTCTTATTAATATGAATGTCGTGCAAAGATTTTGTTGGGATGACTTTCAGAGCATTGGAATTTTAGACACAAGTTCATTCAAATGAGATCAAATATATGTTATCGTTGGGCAGTGTGGACGGAAATATTGTTATAGTTACAATTATCTTTCTAGTTATCGTTCCAGGTGTGAACAGACCTTCAGACAGCAATCTGAATCATGAGGCAGTTCTAATTTTACTCTCAGTTTTGCTAATGTTGTGAACTCTTGTACGTCATTTGACCTTGTTTGAGCTCAGCATTCTACGAGTCCCCCTCTAGTTACCTAATTGGGTGACTTGTGTGTATTCAGTTATACACTTGAAGGGCCTCCTCTAATTCCAGCACTAGCTTCAAATAGATCCAAGGTTGTCAGTTGAGCATTATGATGACCGTTACCCAAACACAATTTGCCCACTGTGTCTCCGTCCTGCTGAGCACTCAGCCATGGGGGAACGGAGTGGAGTTAGGAGCCAACGACCACCATCTCATGGTGGAAATCAGGCCTCATTCTCATGGCTCGCTCCCGCGCAGCCCTGAATGAACAATACCAGCAGAGGGCCTCCACAAACAAACACACACACACACACGCACACACATGTACACACACACACACACACACACACACACACAAGCTCTGATGCGGTCTTGTGATTCGCCCCAGAGCATCTCCACAGCACAAGATAATCAACGGTCAATGATGGCAAGCCAGTGTTCAGGCGCCGCCGTTTGCTCAACAATAGACATTCACTGGCAGTGCCGTGTAATCTGATAAGGGACTCCAACAGCAATCCAAGAATGCCGGTGCAATCCAAACTGAATAGGCCAGCTCACCGGGGAGTAAAATCTTCAATTCTTACATCTTTTTTTTTAAATTATATAAGCGGCCACAGGGTTCACTCAGACTGCTGTCTGCTATTAGACGTTGTGCACATAGCACTGGCAGGGGGGCTGAAGCCACAAGCAAACTAAAGCACACAGAGTCAGTAGTTTCCAAGGTGGACCTGCTGTGATTTTAGTCTTTTTACGACTTAAGTTAATGCACATGTGAACCAAAAGTGGAGTTTAAAGGGCCCCAGTCCGCCCCGTGCACGCCTACCTTTAAATGGCATAAGCTGAGGTTTGGGCTTTTTTTTGGGCTTTTTTTTATAAAAGGATGCCTACCAAAGCAGGATTATTACAGAAGCTGCTTTATACCCCTCACACACGTCAAGGCAAATCAGGGAATATTCTGGCACTTATTCTTGATGAGCACAGACCCAAAGGTTTATGGGTGCTGCTGAACACATAAATGTGTAAAAATAAACACTGGCCGTCCATGTAATTAATCCAATCTGGGCCATTACAAGGAAAGTACTGCTGCTAGCTGTATTACAGGGACAGGGACTCTTGCAATCTAATTGCCTTACAATATGCAATATAAACACTATAATGGTAGCAATTTGAGGACAGCGTTTCATTTTACAGCCGTCCCGTCCCGTCAATCGTTAGACACTCTGCACTCATGGAGAGTAGTGTCTTAAGTGCAAGTGTGTCTGCTGCCTAGTGCCTTTATGCTGATGAGTGTCTGGAGGTTGCCGGTCAGTGGAAAATCATCAAATGAATGGGAGGCTGAGGGTTTGCTTCCTGGCCACAGATGGAGGGTGTTAGGTGCTTATGTTTGTGCTATGGGCCTCCAATGGGACCAGCTGAGGGCCTCGGAGAGAGAGAGAGAAAGAGAGAGTGTAGAGGCTTTCTGTAGCCACAGACCACATTTCCTCCAGGCAAGCTCAGCCTTTCCCAGAGCCTGTCCAAATCAAAGCCTTCTGCCAGTGTTATTTCTGCTGAAAATGACATTGCGCAGAGGAGAAAACTATACATTGCTTGACCACAACAATAAGGCCAGCAGCTAGCTGTGTGGAAGCGGAAGATAAATAGATTGGAAGCAGAAAAAAGACAAGATGGGAGAAACCTGGCAACAAAAAGGGGGGCTTCCTTTGATGTGTGTCCATGGATTTGCCAGGAAACTGTGGTGAGCTCTAATGTCATGTGGTGCTTCAAAAAACCCTAACTGCCCTCTCCTTCCTTCTCCTCCTCTCGTCTCGGCTCCCACAACTGCTCTCCTGGCCTGCTCTCTGCAATAACAATGAGGCAATATTTCTCCCAACAGAAAGAAAGCTCTCTTCCGATCAGGCCCCGGCCTGGAAGACGCAGAGACTTCCTGACGTTCCTGTGACTTTCAATTACGGTAGATTACTGATATTACTACCGCTGCAACACAGGAACGCCGCTCCTTCCTGGCCCCGGCCACGTGTGTGGCTGGCTGGCTTGCCAGCAGACCGCAGGGACCAACAGAGATAGAGAAGTAATTTAGCGAGTGCGGCTGATCGCTCAGAGTCAACACAGCATCCTCCATCTCCCCTGAAATGAACTTTGCTGCGGCGCTAAGAGGCAACACGAGGCAACATAGGGCAGTGAGCCAGCAGCACATGTTTATTGTCCACAATATCACAACGGATGTTGTATTAAAAAAGAAAAAAAAAACTCAGCATCAAAGCCAACGCACTGCTCGCCGGACAAGGTAACAAAAAAGCAGGAAGAATAAACAAGCAGTGTCACTAGCGCATGCATGATGCATGGTGGGACGTCGCCTTTTGTGATCGTGCCACGTACGAAGCCCTTCAGGTCACAGCTGTTTCTGCCATACATATTTGATCCTCAGATAACCAGGTTGTTTTGTATGCGTCTCCCCATGGCTGTGTGCAGTGCGTCTCCCCCATCTCTCTCAAGGCAGCCTCATTTACATCATAACAGATTCATTGTGTTCAGAATACTGAGCTGCAGTTTCCATACTCCATCACTTCCATTGATGCGGAAGTAAAATACAGATTATCAGATGCTAAGCGCAATTAGCAAATATTTAAAAGCACTGATGACCGTGCTTCATTAGCATGATTAATTGGCCTGATTGAGTCGTTGTCATACACGAATGCGTACGCCAACTGAATTGGGCTGTTAATCATTGCTGATGACCCATCAGAGAGAAGAAGGTTTCCATATAACTGATTAAGCCGTGTTGAGAGGCAATATTGGAACATGGGAGAGATCCACCAATAGCTCTCCTCCTGACGTGTGGTAGGCAGTGCTGGTATGATCACTGAGCCCGAGACAGTAATAAGAAATCAGCAGAAGTCAATAGCCTGAGACATCAAGAATAAACTGAAACGATTTTCAGATTATCCTGGTTTGGTTACCAAACCAAAAACGTTACAGTTGACTTGAAAAGGCATGACATGGGTTGAAAAAGATGGAATGATGGATCTGGGTTGGACTCTAACCACACCGCTATGAATATGCAGCTCACAGCAGAAAACAAATAGTGGAACATGCAGATTTTCTGCAATTCCCACCACAGACCCCTTGGTCTTTGAAGTGGTCATGTGGTCGGGAGGGCCCAGTAGTGGTGACCCCTTTTCAGTGTACTTTTTGAGGAGAAGCTGGATGACCACAAGCACTGGCCTTAGCTAACATGTGTATTCAGGAGGCACAAATGGCTTTTGATTAGCTATGCTTCTCAGTCAAACCAAGATCTGGAACATTCTGTCCCGCCTTTTGGGTATGAACACAAAAGATTCTCTCAGTAGAGCAGGTTATCAAGACAAACAATCAGCTCGGAGGAAAAACACATGTGAACATCAAAAGTCTCCTCGCTCTATCTTAAGGCAACACAGCCGGCCAAAGCCATCCAGAACAGACCGCCGTCTGTGAAACCCCAACATACACACTCACGTCTGAGCACCTCAGCAGAGCTGTGCTTCTCAATAAATGCTTTATACAGTTTAGCTCTTCGTCAGTTTAATGATGACAGAAGTTTCTTATCTGTACTAGTCATGCCCCGAGCTCCTCTTCGTCACTGCAGAAAGATGACTGGCCAAAACTAACTTACTAGACTCAACCCCCATCCTTACCACAATCACCAGCATTGTGCAGTAGATAGTATTCCCCTATGCATGTTTGTAAGTAACACAATTAACAACAAAGCCTCGTGTGGCTCTTAATGGCAATCTCTCTCTCTTTCTCTTTCTCTCTCTTTGTCTTTTGCGCTATCATTTGACTCTATCCCACTCTCAGAAAGAACCGGAATGAAACTCACCCTCTCCAGACTGCCCTCGTCCCCCTGGGGTTCGCGTCCGTCGGGCACCTCTCTTAGCACGGGGCTGTGCTGTGTGTGTCTCTTGGGTGCCGGCTCACAGTTGAGCGTGGTGTAGCCCACGTGCTCGTAGATGGGGTTGATGGTCATCTTGGCGATGTACTCGGCCGCCTTGGTCTCGATGTAAAGCGTGATCAGGCCGTCCGTCACCAGGTCGTGGATGGACTCGAAGCGCTTTTCCCCCACAAAGTGCTTGCCGTCATAGTACAACCGGAAGTTTCTGGTCTGGTTGCCAAAACTGTGGACAAAGCACAGGTGCACTTAGGAGGCGATGGAAGAGACCACCTACAAAAACACTGAATTGGAAGAAATCCAGTCTCACAGAGAAGATGGGAGAGGTTTTGTGAAAGCCGGCTGGCCGATGGAAAGACTGTACCCCGAGAAGGGCGAGGCACGTCCGATGCACGTCTGATGCACTCAGGCTGCTTGCCCTGAGACGGCAACTGGGTGCAATATTACACCGGGCTTTATTTATTTTTTTATGGGAGTTGGCTGTATCATCTTGCTCCTCAGTAGCACTTAATGGGCTGAAATAATAGACCCCTTTTAGCACTGATCAATAATGAGAGAGCAGGAAACTATGGGACTTCTGGATTCCTTGCCATGCAGCTTCCCAGAAACATTTCCTTTACTTGTCTAACTACTAAAGGTATACAGTATCCCACATCAAACAAGTACAAGTCTGAGTGAGGATCAGTTCACAGACTGAAAGATGTCACACAGAAAGAGATTAATGGGAGCACAGACACAAAGCCCAAACAAATCAAATACCCATTAACAGATCACTCTCACTTGCTTCTGTCACCTTCACTTCCAAATATAATCCATAACTGCTCAAATGTGTGCATTATGCAACAGATATATTCAATGCTGAAGCACTTTCACACTCAGATCAATGAAGTCAACAAATCACAGCTGAATGCTGATAAGCACGCAACAATATCTCTGAGCGATTGGACACAGGTCCCATTCAAACCAAACAATAAGGTGAACAACAATGTCACATACATGCAATTAGACGTCCCTTGATGACAGATACCACTGGTTGGAGGCCATCTTTATCAATTTGTGTGTTGATAGGCCTGAGATGGGGTGACTAGACATTTGTTCTGCTCCCAAAGACAAGCCCACATATTTTGTGAAGCGAACAGGGAAATATCAATGCGTATTATAAAACAAACAGAAAATTGTCTGCTGAAGATGAAGCCATGTTTTTTTCCACTCGTTTTTCTTTTCCTCAACTAGCTTCCTGTGTGAGTTATTCCAAGATCCCTGAGCGGGTTCAATTGTGGGGGGATTTCAAGCAAGAAGAAATATATGACATGTGGGATTGCCCCAGTCTCCCTGGGCCAACAGTGGGGTCTTTGTGTGTGTGTGTGTGTGTGTGTGTGTGTGTGTCTCAGCATGCTGCGAAGGCTGGAGACAGGGGCAATTTCAGACGACTGACAGCCATTCACTGACACTAATGCCATTAAAGGCCAACTGCCATTTGAACTCGAACAGTGTTGAATGTTTTCATACATCCAATGTACACACTTTCAAAGCGACCTTTGGAAGAAAACACATTACAAACATTGGCTGAGAGTCATGTGTCAGTTTGTGAATGGGACGAAAAAGGAAGAGGGCAAATATGTGTGTGAGTTTGTCTCTATATGTACATGTGTATGTACTTTACGTGTATAAACACACACGCACACACACGCACACACACACACACACACACACACATACAGAGGTGAGTAAGATGACTGATGAGAGTGAGTGTACTGTGTTTGTGAGGGAAGCGCTCCATGGCGGTACTGCACACGTGAGAGATGCTGTGCCAACAGGGCGAGTGCAAGTGACTTAAGGGCTGATCTGAGGTCAATTAAAAAAAGATCAGGAGGCTCCTGACAGCAGACTGGCCAGCCAAAGCAGGCCTGGAGTCAGAAGAGCTCCTTCCTTCCTTCCCTCCCTCCCTCCCTCTGCTTTTCTCAACTCTGTTCTGCATCCTTGCCCAGGCCAGGCCAGGCCCTCTCATTAGTTTCGGGCTTATGACAGTCAGTTAGCCGTGGCTGCAGAAGTGGCAGCCCTGGGTAAGCAGCCGTTTGCTAATCCACTTTAATTCCCCTCAGCAATGCTCTGGCTTATTTGTCACAGAAACAACTCCGCACCAAAAGCCACAAACCAGACAGGTTAAATGACATTATTCAGCAATGCCCAGCAATAAAAAAAAAAAAAAAGATATTCTGAAAATTAAGACGTATATGCTAATCCACTTACATGAGCATGTCTGTATAAATAAAATATAAGCAGGCACTCTCTATAATGGATTCAAAGTAACATTTTTCACAAAATACCCCATAAAAATAGTTTGTCAAGTGTAGGAATGGTCTTTATTAGTACTGGACGACATGTCCTTCACACTAACCGTAGGGCTAAAGTGTATGTTCCTGGCTGCCGCTGGCTCTCCCGGATCAGATAGCTCCCTTCAGCCACACTCAACAACTGGTCAGCCTCTTCTCTGGAAATCATCCCGTGGTACCTTCGGGAATTACAAGAATGACTGTTTGCTCAGAAGAATTGCTGTTTGATTAAAGCACAACACTGATCGATACAGAGTAATATGGTGTCAGACAAAACAGGGCATTGCAAATCCTTAGAAAAACACTGATGACACTCACTCTCGTCCATAATATTTGGGTCGATTCTCCACCTGGAAAGAGAGAAAATTAAAGTTTGATCAGATGAAGGGCACCACAATTATTGTTGATAAACATTCAACATGAAACAGTATCTCTGGTGAGTGGTGAGTTCCACTTTCATTTTAGTGGAATTCTGTACACTTCTCATATACATTGCCTAATGGCGGTGGAATGAGGGAGAGAGTCAATAGATCTTAAAGATCCAGTTTCATTCTGAGCCGCAGGGTCTTCTCGCACCATCACCCCCACCAGCCTCAGCTGTGACCAATCAATGTGCCATGGCACTGGGTAACAGTACGGCCGAGGGAGGGACGACCTTCAGCCAGGGCCTTAGAGTTGGAACCGCAATGGTGAGTTTGTATGGCTGGTTAGTGGGAGTGGAAGCAGAATAAATCAGACAAAGGTCTGAAATTGAGGAGTGCTGCATATGTGTGATTAAAAAGACAACCAAAACAAACAATATAAAGAAAGAAAGCAACTCCGCCCCAGCGTTTAACCTTGAGATGGCCAACTGAATAGAGCTGATAATCAGCAAGCTCTATGAATAGAGAAGAGGGGTGTGTGTGTATGTGTATGTGTGTGTGTGTGTGGGAGCCAGTGTGGGGGAAGGTAGGTGGTGATTGCAGAGAGGTGGGGGTGTGAGGGGGGGGGGGTTTGGATCAGATTAGAGTGGCGTCGGGTCATTTTCAGACGCATCGAGAGCTGCTCACTTTGCATTCACATCAGCGCCTTCCTCCCCCCATCCACTCCCCAGCAGCCGCCTCCCCCCTTAATCCATAGCCTGCCAGGCCTTCCACTGTAATACACTAAATGAATATTGAGGGGGCAGAGATGAAACTGGGTGGAGGGGAGGGGGGTGGAAGTGTGTAGGGTTCTGGCTCTGCTGTGCGGTGCCCATGGGAACACTTGGCTCAAAGGCAAGGGCAGCGTCTCCAATAAGATGACAAAAACTGATTGTAGGAGGGGAGGTGGGGGGTGGTGGAAGAGGTGGGGGGATGGTGTTTTTTTTTTTTTTTTTTGTATAAAACAGGAGCGATTGTATGGTTTCAGGAACAGTATATCCCTCTGGAGCGCGCTAGTCAGTTCGAAAGGGTCTCTGTATCATGCCCCATTATGGTGAGTTGGGGGGAAAAAATGTTTGAAATGCAGCGAGAGGTACATTGTTGTTGTGATAGACCTGATGCAATCTTGCTGGCAGAAATGCAGTTCGGAGAGGCAATATGGCAGGCGACGAGATGACCGACGGGGTAATGAAACCAGCTAACGAGGGGAATCAAGAAAGCCGGGGAGCCAATAAATCAAACGCAACTGTGCCTGCAAAGATAGACGAGCAATCTGTAACAATGACTAGTGCTAGAGAATGCTAGAAGACTGGAAGGGGGTTGGGAAGGTTTACCACAACGCTCCTCATCAATTTGGGGCCGTTTATACAGTCTTTTATTGTCCATTATCAACACGCTATTTTTTTCCCCCAGCCAGCAAATGATTATGAATGCCACAGATCAGATTTTTTTTTTCAGAAAGAGGCTCAAAATGAGATTGGAATGCCCTGTCTGCCTTGCGCCTGGCAGAAAAATGAGCTACTTGAAGCCCACATGCCACACTCCAGTGGAGACAGATATTGCTTTGCACTGACTGCTGGTGGCCCTGACCTTGAATGCTCTTCAGTGAGCGATTAAAGCACAAATTGAAAAACAAGGGCGTATAGGAAGCGAGCCCAGTGAGTAAACTTGGAATTCATCATAAACAAAGGCATAAATTGCCAACGCTTGTGCTGCTTTGCCCACTTTTAACATTATCACAAAAAAAAAAAAAAAAAAAAAACGATAACATTTTTGAAAAGGTTAGAGAATGTGGAAACAAAACGAGTTCTTGAAATAGCTAAGGGGAAAGCTATGGGAGACTTCAAGTCAACAAGGACATTTTCTGACGTTACTACAATGGCACAACAAATAAAGCAAACAGTGGGGCTGGTAAAAGGATAGCGAGTGGTTTGCTTGAACTTGCCAAAATATATCAACCAGACCTTAATATTCTGTGGTGTGAGGTAAACCATAACATACCCCTGGTTTGTAAATAAACTGTCCTCTGTTGGGAAAACTACAGCCTTGTCCTGAGCTCTTACATGGAGTAACAAAGTATCTTGACCAAATCTGATCAGCACTCCAGTTCCGCTTGGCTCCATTCAAATCACTGTGTGAGTCATCTGTGCAACCATTCTCCACAGTGACGCCAATCATCATAACCAGGACAGACACTCAAAAACATGGAGCACCAAAAAAAAAAAAAAAAAGTTAACCTAGAGAACCAACACTAGTTTAAAATAACGCTGAAATGGAGCATCATTGATCTGCCTCTGGATGGCTATTGACCCATGGTTTGATGAGTCAGCTGGACACGCCAGTAGGGCCTGGTGATGAATACTACACACAAACCCACTCCGCGTCCCTGCCTGGGACTGGCTGCCCTTCACAACATATGCACTCACTGAGATGGCCATGCTATTTAGAGTGCATCAACACACAGGTACAATTCATTTATAGCTGCTGGCACTCTTCCCTTTCCAGCCAGTGTATCTCTCCAGCCCTGCGCTAAAAGCACCATTCAACTGGCTCCTCTGTGCTTTATCCAGCTCACTCATAGTCTAGGCTACCTGTTCAGGCACTCACGGACACTAAGCATGGAAGAGGAATTTATAGCAGAGAAGGGCAGCTTTAGAACTGAACAGAACTCAGACCTCTCGGTTTAAAAGGGTAGGAATTCAACAGTCCTACCCTATTGATGCTACCTTAGACAAGAGGATGAACTGGTCTCCAACAGAGCATCACTTCAAAGAGTACAGATGATAACACATAAAAGCCAATTCAGTGATGTATTGTTGGTTTCAGAGCATCTGGCAATACAAGGCTTTATCCTCTGTGTTGTGCAAACACTGTAATATAAGCTGCCAAACAACCCACCCTACATTAAATCTGAAATATAAAAATAGCTTAGCTACTGAGGAAAAAAGAATAATAAAACATGTTGGCCTATACTTAGGCAGCAATCATCTCATTTACAAAAGCCCAAGCAACCAAACAAAGACTGTGCACTGCCTGGAGTGGCCCACTCTACTTAATTAAGATCCCAGGGCCCACGGATGGTGGACATCTGGCCTAATTAGGAGTAATCATGGATCCAACTGAGCCATCAGTCCAGAGTTAAACAGCGAGGAGGAGTAGGGGAGCCTTCCTCAGTGCGTACGGAAGGGCAATACAGCAAAAAGATGAACACACAACAAACCTACCACCTGTCATGTTTGCAACTGTGACAAAGCAGCCATATTGGCTGTGAGCAGATCTTCTGCACATGCTCAATGGGGGCTTGCATATGCTTGCATAGGAAAGAGTGAGAGTGAGAGCAGAGCAGTGCAGTGCAGTAGGCCTGGCTAATGCCACTAAACACAATGCAGACCTCAGGTCAGACTGCCACATGGCAGGCCTTGCCAAGCCCCTCTCTCGTCTGCCCACACAGTGACAGCGAGTCAGTCTCACACTGATCCAGGATAGGATCAGCCTACCATGTGAGAGATCCCTGTGTACACTGAGCAAAATGCATGGACAATCACGGGAGCATTTTTACCTCTTGTCCTAGATAGAGCTCATAGACCATGTTCTAATTTGTGCATTGGATGACTGACACAGCAATCCAAACACTTCTAATCACATGGGAGGGTTGTGGCCAGAGGCTACTAAGGGGAGCATATTGTCTGCGTGTGTCGAGAGCCGGCTTAGGGGACACTGTTGGCATATTTGCATATATTTTGAATCGCATGTAAATCAAACCATTTGAACCCAGCTTTGCACAGATAATGCAGGGTTAAAGCTGGCACTGCACAAAAAAAGCACCCTCGCCCTGGGGATCGTGATTTTTTTTAATTTTTTTTTTTTTTTTCGGGGGGTGGGGGCATGAACACCCTGCAGACATAAGGACAAAAAGAACCCCACTGTAGAAAAGAACCAATCTGGGTGAATTGTTAATACTTCAGTGTTCAGGGCGGGTGGAGGAGGGCGATATGTACTTCATGATACAATTCACGTAAACGCTGCCGTTTGGCTCTTAATCCCAGGCCTAATTAAGTGCGCTCCCAATCTGCTGAGACAGAGCGCTGAGGGCCCTCGCATAATACCTGTCGAATTACCAGGGCGCAGCAGCAGCATTTGCCCCATCAGCAATTCAACCTGTCATTAAAATTCCACCCATTTGTTTTGCGTGGCAGACCCATCTTCTCTCTCTCTCTCTCTCTCTGTCATGTGTGTATTGTGTGTGTACTGTGCATACACACATGCATGTTTTTGTTTATCTGTGGCTATATCTTGAAGGGTTTTTTTTAACAGTCCATCACATTCACCACAGTGTCAAGCTTTTCTTTTTTTTTTTTGGCCACATCCATTGTTTTTACTGATTGCTCAGGAGATTGGTCACAGCTAAACAACACTAATATGTTTTGCCCAAAGCAGGGCTAAAAAAAACGAGGTCTACTGATAATCGCTCTCTCTGCTGGTCCCATAGAGACTGTCTGACTTGGACACTGTGGGCATTCATCAAACAGACAGTCCAGCCTATTACAATTCAAAATATTAACACAAATGAATAATGGAAAAACCATTACTGCACGTCTTTTAATTAACCTAAGAGTAAGCCTGACTAATTCATGATGGAGAGAGAGAGAGAGGGGGGGATGGTCGCTTTAGACAGAGAAATGGTTCATCTTTAATTGTTTTTTTTCCCCCTGATATGTTTACAGTTAAGCTAAAGCTTGGGCTGAAACATAGCAACACCAGTGCAATCAGGACAATGCACTAATTGAGACAAAGGCAGTAATCCAGTGCAATTCGATACTAATGTGTGACCCAGATACAGCAGCCCCCTCCACCAACTCACTCCCCTTCATCTGCAAAAGTGCGCCGCTTAGCTTAGCTGGGGAACAATATGGATTCTGGGTGGCACATTTATTGACTACTTGCTTAGTCAAAAGAGCACAGGGCACTCTTCTGCAAGCTGAAATCAATGCATCAAACCAACGCATAGGGTGAGAATAAAACAACAACTAGTTCATGATCAGGTCTATCATGACTCCATGTTTTGTTTTGATATTGTTGTTGTTGTGAAAAGGAGGGTCTCGAGTCCTCATGAGATCTCACCTCGCAGGTGCAGGTGACACGGCGTGGGTGCGGCGCCTCCTGCTGGAGCTGGTACACTGAGCAGAGAGGACCAGATATTAGTCATTTATCCAAGTTTCACAATAGAAACAGACTGGGTAATTGCAAGTCTACTTACAATATGATTTCCATACTGGTGGTCTGTATTCATCATTATCTGCAGGAGAGAGGGAGAATTCGGGCATTAACAATGGCCATTTAACTGCCTGTTTGCTATAACAGACAGAGGTGTTCAAAATCAAATACCACTGAAATACCCGAAAGGGTTGTTTCATAGCACAATACAATCAACTCATATCACTACACATGGAATTTATATTCTCTTTCCAAGTGGACTTATATCACCATCTTTTGTCAGATTTTAATAGGAGAACCTCTCATATGTTACCACAATAACATTTCTAATTATATAAGAGCACTGCAGCCTCAGCAGCAACAGATTAAGCAGCAGTGTTTTATCCTGAAAATGGGAAGAGTCTATTTTTTACATGTAAGCGCCCTCTTGTGGACATTCACAGAAAGCATGAAGCCACATCACTAACCACTCAGAGGAGCATGAGAAAAGCAGGGAGCAGGCAAACACACACACACACACACACACACACGCACACACATACAGACAGACACACATGCACACATGTACGCGCACGACACACACTTTGCAGGGAGGGTGTCAACTGTGGTTAAGTAAAGCTGCTGATTACAGCAACACTGAGGAGTTTTGGAGTAAAACTAAACTAGAAGGCACACAAAACCGTTGAAACACATTCCTTCTTAATGGCACTACTAGAACATGCTGAGTGGCGTTTGATGGCAATACAGTCGGCAATGTCATGCTTTGAAGGTTTTCTTTTATTCTGAGGTGGTTTCCAACCCTGCATCCAGAACTGCACAGTGTATATCCAGGATGGTTGGTGGGAATAACACGTGTTTATTCAGCATTCAGATGACTATATGCCATCCAAATGAATCTGAGAGAATACCAGACGCAAGCATTCAAATCAACGCTTACCACTATGCTAGCTTATTAAACTTTTTTTAATCTTAGGCTATGAAGACAGTGACTCCTGAAAGTGGAGGAACTTGGAACCTAAGGCAGAAACTTACTCAGCATTTCTTAGTAATGTTAATAATGAAAAAATCTCTCTTCCGGTCAATACTAAAATCCTTGTAGAACCAGCTCACAATCCTCCTATACTAAAAACT
>JAVQKI010090092.1:0-14824 GCA_036025975.1 Nematalosa erebi
GCCACAGAAATAGCTAGTTAGTGTGACAACCTGGATGGGGCAAACATATGTCTGTATTGGCAGAGAAAAAAACTCATCCATAATAACACATTGATGTAAGTGGACAGTAAACCCTGTTATTTTTATATTACAATTTAAGGAGCGAACTACTGGAGAATAAATATGTAAGGCATCCACAGCACTTTTAGGAACTGTTTCCCATGTTTTACGTTTCCAAGTCAGTGCTAGTCCATAAGAACATTAATAAAGCTCCAAACTGCTCTCTAAATCCACAGTAAAAAAGTAAAGTAGTAACCTCCCAATAATTCACCTGTGCTGCGAGACTGGACTGGATAACTGTGCATCATGACCTTTCTTCCCAGCCAAACTTTAAGCTATACAGAGCAAAGTGCAATAGGCACACTGACTAGGGAACTAAGCATCTGAAAGGTTACTAGCCATCACTGAATGAACTGACTACAGATTCAGGATATTTTGAGCAAGCATTAGACTCAGCTTAATGACGCTATGGATCCATCATGAGACATACAGTAAGGCCCTGACAGCACTCCTTGAGTGACAGTGTTTCAGTTTGTCTGCTAGCCACAGTATTTACATACAGTAGCGGCTATGCAACCAAATCAGTCATGTGCTCTATGGGCTTGATTTAGCTTGTGTATCCTGTCATAGAAGAGCCAAGCTTTCCCCTATCTCCTCTAAATGGTTTGAATAAAAGTGAAGATAACCCTGTTGAAGTCCACTGACTTCTCTAAGTTTTTGCATTATTCCTGTCAAGAATATACGAGGAAACTCATTAATTACAATGATTAAAGCTCTGGCTAACTAGATTGAAGTTAAGAAAATTGGGGTCAAACTGTGCTCATTCATTTCGGAGAATTCCCATTTCGACTTTTCAGACACACATTATCAGAGCGACCCCACTGTGCAATGTGTTTTTTATTCTAAACCTAAATTGTTACACATGACGTAGTTTGAGAAAGATGGACAATCATGTTTCTTTCACTTTGTAGAATTCTGGGAAGAAAAAGATCTCTACAAATATCAATGCAGGGCATGGCAATGAGAGACTGGTGGCAGCAGATCTGATGAAGGGACTGTCTAATGTGTCCAGACAGACCACATAAGAATGAACAAACATGTGGGGAGAGGGCTAGTGTGCAGACAGATGACACTGGTCTGGATTAAGAGCTTGCGATGTTGCTAATTGTAAGATTTCATAGTCACTTTACCAACATATGATCACACACTCACCAGAGTACATCTCACAGCCAAAGCGATCACTCTTTCAGAACATGGAGAGCTAATTATAAAATAACACGCTGTTTTTCTCTGTCCTTTGTTGCAACTATTGTTTTTTCCAAAGACTTCATTAGCACAAAGCACATATATGTAAGTCAGTCCAGGATCACACCAAAAAGCCTGGCAGACACTCAGTCCTGCTGACACCCAAGCTGAACCCGTGGCCATTAAAGCCGGATTACAGCAGCGAGGCCAAGCTTTCATGGCTGGGGAATATGACAGAGAGTCAGAGTCCTGATGATATCATCTTCTAGTTTTTAATTGCTGCCCTATCTAAGCTTGCGCACTTTTGAGATGCTCCAGGCTGCCAGACCCTGCAACCCTGGGAGAAGTCAAAGAGTTCAGTATAAATAGATGTTGCAGCATTAAAGTTTAATGACTGTGAAACTTCACTAGGCCTATTGTCTCTTCGTCTGTGGAGACCTTTGTGAGTGGGAACGTGTACAGAGGCAATACTGTATTTTAAAAAAAATCATTCTGACATATTGACTTTCCAACTCCCTGGACAGTTTGTCTAAAATGTGCATTATGTGCAGAATAAAACTGCAGCAATAAAACTGAAATTATTTTCAAAATGTATGGCTGTTAATTCCTCTCTCTACATGCCCAGAATTCCAACCTCATCATGTCTGACGCCTTCAAGAGCAGCAGAAATGCCTTGTAGGACATTACGACTCACGAATACATTCAGCAGTGAGCACATTGGACCTCATCATAGTGAATATAAATGAACATTGCAGTCAAATGAAAGTGTTCCAACCTAGATGAAGGAGATTAGAAAAACTGTGTGAGTTGAAAATGTTACTTTGTCAAGCACTGCCGCCAGGGCTTCACAGTGCCTGAAAAAGTGCCATGTCATGACTTCCAAAAAGCTTTTTCAGAAGCCTGTTGTGCAGATGCTGTAATTTGATCCACTGTCCTCAGTCCAGTGTCAGGAGCACCACAGCAGACATGCAGTACGCTGTACCCCTGAGAGGACGAGCAGAGGAGACAGTGAGCTATTGGTCTTTTGGCACCGGATATGGGCCAACCTTGGCCAGGGCTGGTGCGAAAGTTACATAGCATATTATCTGACATGAATGTGAGAATTCAAGTTTATCCTGTTTCATGAAGTCTATTTTTAGTGGATCTATTGTAGAGGTATTTTCAGCATTTGTATTGTTTAAACATAAGGCAGAGAAAAACTTCATCAGTACTCTGTACATTGTCCAGATCAGTCCATCATTTTAAACCTGATGTGGTTCCCAAAGAATGAGCATGTGATTTGAGGCTTTTGCAAAAAAAAGATGTTAAAATATGCTGCACAACTTGAAGAGACAAGCATAGCCTACATCATGTTTCTTTGCTTCTGAGACTTTTTGCTTGTTTGTGTGAAGACTGGTTATGTAGCACAGCACTACTTACAGTAATGAGTTATGGCCACATGTTGACAACAATGTTAAAGATTTGTCCACTTATGTGCTTTGTTTCTTGTCTTAAAATGGATTAAGATACGGTTACTCAGTCATCACAACCGTGCTGCCTTCCTTGTCGCCTGAGCCTACACTTTCAATGAAAATACAGCTGTTTTTTTTTACAAAAGCTTGAGCCCACACCAAAGCCTTGGTTTCAGTCAAAGTTGCTTGTGCTGTCTACAGTGTTCTCTGGTTCACCCCTGGGTCATACAGATTCTTGAGAGCTTAAGTTTCTTTTGGCAGGTTGAACTCCCAGTCCTTGTTCATGTCAAGACAAGGATTTATTTATTTATTTATTTTTAGGTAAGTCTTCAATGTTTTATGTTATTTCAAAAGTTTCACTCCTTAGTATGGTATCCAAACACTGCATTTCGAAAGTATACTCAGCAATATATCAAGGTTTCTGACATCTATTTGGACGAGCACACAGGCCAATGCTGGAACATGATGAGGTGGTGGGTTAAATTGGTAGGTGATTAAAGCATGATGCATAGTGACAGATAGAGCACTGAGTGTAAATTAATAGGACAAGGCATTAGGTCAAATCAGAGGTTATTAATGGGGAGTGGGAGTGGAGTTGTTAGCAGATATACTCATGACTGTGGTCAGGCTGTAGCCAAAGGCTAAGACGCTTTCACTGGCGATAACGGCCAGATGTGAACTTTGCTGCTCTCTCTTTGAATAAATAAAATGTTCACATCGCTCAACTCAGTGTATAAATCTGGAGTGATTACTAGCTGTAAGGAGTCACCTGTGGTATATTGTGGGATCCCCACTCCTAGTGACACATAGATTGCCCCTTGTCCTATCAGAAATTGATAAACAGTTGGACTGGACCTAATTGTTGTGTACAGACTACAAATACATTCTGCCTCTATAATCTCTTCTTCAATCCTCACGGAAATAAGATCAGTTTGTGGCTGCCGAGGGCCTTATTCTCTTTTTCCAACTTTTCACGGGAAAAGTCATATTAGACACATCACTCTCATCATTGGCTTTTTCTATTTATTTTGTCTGGCTTGGGTTCCCAACCAAATTCAAAGCAAACTTGCTCTCTAAAACTGATGTATTTATCTGACACAAAAGGAAATGTCTGATGGTGGTGGCATTTATATTTCTGACGTGCTAATCGACTTGTTTTACTATCCTTGTTTAATGATGGGGATGATAATGATATCACACAGACTCATTTACTTGACTGAGAGGCTGGTCATTGTTTTGGAAAGAGCAAGTGTTGCATTGCTCCTTTAAGTTTCCGAGTTAATCAGTAGTTTGCCTTAGAGAAAGCAGTGGCATAATTCATTACAAAACTTTCTTTTTCTCTGTTCTGTTGTCAGCCTGAGTCTTGTAGGTATCCTAGAGTCCCGGTCAAAGCCTCCAGCGAACAGCAGAACACACAGTATCCATGTGAGACCCAAACATTCTCCTCCACAGAGAATGGGGTTCTGCTTCGGCAGTTTCAAGAATGGTTGCGTGTCAAACAGAGTTCAGAGAGAGTGAGAGTGAGAGAGAAAGAGAGAGAGAGAGAAGTTACATTCTATATCCTTTTATTCACATTCATTTTGTGAAGAAGTGGCTATAGAAAAGAGTGAAAGACTGGTCTGTTTTAAGGATCTATCAAACGTTCAGGTTGGAATGAGGCTGAATTCGTCCATGTGGATTTTCACTCCCATTTGGGCTTAGAAGACACAGGGCCATTATAGGACCAAAGGAAAGAGGTTTTATTAGAATTGCATGGTATATGGGTTTTGATAGCTATCACTTATCAAAACGGAACACTGCACTATGTCTGCACTATGAATGGCTTCATATAGATCATAGCTTTGCCGCCATTTATGAATACATTACTTTCAATGGTAGTTACACACAACAGAGGTGTTTGTAGTTTCTAAAATGTCTGGTTTTCTAGCTAGAAAGCAAGATGTTGTTAGGCAAGGTGAGGGCATCCAGACTGTGACAAGTGATACCTGACAACGTGTAAACGCTGTACTTGAAATCACCGGACTCCTCTGACTGGCTAGTGAGCCATAAAGGGCAGTAGTCATTGAGACAGCAGTGGGAGGTATGCTGTTAGCATTGCGCGCCATAAATTGTAGAAGCTGACAAGACACCACCCAACCAGCAGTCAGATAAATCAAACTCCGCGGACAAATGGAAAAGCTCCACTAATGAGCTTCTCACAAAACATGACAAGATAAGTCACTTTGACTGTCACAGTAAGATATTAACTTTATATAAGGTGGCAAAATTGTCTTTGCCACTGGTGGCACTGCTGTTTTTATCCCTTAGAAACAAGCGTACAGTCGCGCTCAAGAGCAGGAAGCAATGGACTCCAACATATTGACAGTTAACTTAATGAGGTTAGGCAGTAAAGACCTGCAAAGACACTGCCTGAGCCTTTCCTCCAAATACTACACAGCTGTCCTCTCAAGGACGGGAGGACTTCATGATTACCCCTCATGCACCATGCCCAAACTTTACTTCAGTCTGTCTCAGTGAACTTTAAAACCCCTAACAGTGCTTTCAAAGTGTAGTTTATTCAACACACTGCATGGAAACACCAATATGTCAAAACATTATCTCACAACCTAATAATGTATTCAGTCCACAGAGGTGTGCTCAAAGTGTTATATGCTTTGGCCAATGACTGTCAGAGTGGTTCTTCACTCTGATATCACTCCTAACTAACCAGTACAACATAAGATTAAACCATACACATGCATACACAGAGAGCAAGAGAGAGAGAGAGAGAGAGAGAGAGAATCGCCATGCTGCCTCATTACCTGAGCAGCCCTTTAAACAAATTGAACACACAGCAGAGGAGTAGAGATGTCAGTTTCCTGTCAGCTTGGCAACGTGCTGATTAATTTGCTTTGTGACCATGCACCCATATCTAAGGCCAAGGACCTGGGCCCGTCTCCTTCTCAAGTATGGCAAATGTCAATACACTCTCTACCGCTACTCAAGAGCAATAGTGTAACACGCAATATGTTTCTTTAAACTGCCCAAGACGAATAGACATCATGTTCAGTAATCTCCTTCCCTACACGTGTGATTGGTATGCATATCCCAGCCTCTCTGTTTAGTCATGCTTGCATGCAAATTCTCTATCCCTTCTGATGTTAAAGGAGTTGGCAAGACTCAATTTCTTTTTTATGATCACTGCAGTGGATGTGATTTACCCTCACCTCTTTGGGGATTTGCCTTGACTCCATGCAAGCTAATATGTTTGCCATGTTTAATGGAGCGCAAAATATCTATGAGTAGACGATATTTATCTTTATCAGAGCCCTCTCCGAGAGCACTTGCAGTTAGCAGACATGACGATCCGCCACGGTTTGGTATTTCATGTGTCAATGCATCTGTGGAGCGCACATTAGCTAAACAGAGTACAAGGAACAAGACTGCTGCACATTGTTCATAATTCTGATGAGGCTCATTGTGCGTTGCTATAAAAAGCCTTGGTAATTTTGAGATTTCATGTTGCATCTATCTAGTAATCCCATTGTTTGTCTCTGTGGCATCATTCCTCCCATTTCTGAGCCAGCCATGACAGTAACATGACTGATTATCCAATCACCTTTTGGCAAAGATACAAAGATAATCACATTAATCACCTCTCTGCTTGTCCTTTGAGGGAAATGCTCTCATGATTTATAAGGATCCATGATGTGTTCAGCAGTGAATGAGGAGAACGCCGTCGTGTCACTGGATAAGCCCTACAATGGCAGACGGCTAGCCAGTGGACAGGCAGCCACACTGGAGTGCCTCTAAGGTATCTGGCTTTAGACTGATGGATGAAGACTTGGTTTGGATTCTCAGAGAGCCTTCTAAAGTCTTCTCATTTCATAAGACATGGACAGTAAGTTTCCATTTTCAACACCATAATGAGTGTGGTGTGTATTCAATGCAAAAAGTGTGTATATCAGTCCTTGCTTGTTTTAAAGATAAGGCACTTGGACAATCTGGGCATCAGGAGAGAGTTGTACAACCGATCAATACCTCTGCAGGGTCTGAACTTTGGCCTGGAATTGTTTTTGTCTTCTTCCTTTTCTTCTTGTAGGGAAGAATTCTGAGCCAACTGCGACCCGACTAGCCTGGAGCCTGTGGCTGTTTTGGCTGCTCATCACAGCAAATCCCTATGCCAAAGATGATGAAGAGCATCGAGTGCATATGAGCCTCACATATTGCTTTTATATGAAACAATCAATCCATATCCAATGCTCTGGAAACAAAGTAAGCACAGAGGACCTAAAAATGAGTGGAGAGAAGATACTTATTTTGTGCTACACACACAAACACCACTGAAACAGTTCCTGTGAAACAAAGGAATTGTGAAATTGATATTGGAATAGTACACTATCCACTCTAGTTCTTTTTTTGGATATTGCTTATGTCCTTACATTCATATGTGAGATAAAGGTGCACCATGTCCACATAGAACATGGACTTTTCACATTTCATAAATCTCGTCTTCATCAAAATGGCCTTTATTTCTGGCATCATTTGTAGAGATAAGATGAGGTTTAGAGCAGCTTTAGCTTGACACAGCTGTAGCGCCACGCAATCAGTCTCTCATCTCCAATAACTCAAACACAACCCCTGCTGTAGTTTGTTATTCCCTTTCATGTCTTTGAAATAATCTCATCACTCTAATGCACTTTTCCACATATCACATTGATTCCCATCCCCTCTGGCTTGTCAGGAAACTTCAGATGGAGATGAAAAGAGAGGAAGAATATACAGCCTTAAATATGCACTCCTCTTAAATCAGACACAGTCTAACAGTCAGAGTTCAGGGAAAGGTCAAGGCCCATCCCAGCGGTCGTCAAAGGCAGACAGATGCCTACATGGGCAGCAGCAGCAGCTGTACAGCTTTAAGGTGACCATAAGGAGGCATCCTGCTGTTGCCACTGACTACAGCAAACAAATCAACATCTGAGAAGTGAACTTGACGGTTCCAAGTCTTCGTTTAAGCAAAATGTGAAACAACACCAATTCAAATGTCTTTCTGATTCACTCCATTGTTAGCTGACATCATAGTCGATTGAAACAACAAGCAGAATCTGTAATTAATTCAATCCATTATATCTAACATTGTTTTCTCTCTCTCTCTCTCTCTCTCTCTCTCTCTCTCTCTCTCTCTCTCTCTCTCCCTCCCTCTCTCTCACTTTCTCTCTGTCTCTCTCTCGCTCTTGCTCACTCTCTCCCAATCTGTGTGTGTAGTAGTGAAATTGTCAGTCCCATATCTGCTGGCATTCAGAAAATCAGCTTCTAATTCCCACCCAGATGGCCAGGTCTGGAGTGAGGGTTAAGAAGGCAGAAGTTTCTCATTAATCCTTTCAGTGGGGCTGTCTGGGCCGAGGCAGCCAGGTTTCAGCCATGCTCCTCTGGGCCTGCTCAGGCCTTCCCAGCTCCATGCGCAGGACACAGGGATGAAAGGCCGTCATGAGGACCTCCTAAATTAAGAGCTTTCTTGGGATCCCTCAGCATCTGGGGAACAATGCATGGCTTTGGTTATCTAAACAGCATGCTCACTGGAGAAGGGAGGACATAGGGTCATAAATAATGGAGTGATAAGAATACTGTATCAAGATAATATGGAAAAGCACCAATTAAGTTGCATAATTTCAAATGTGTTTGTGAATGAGAATTCAGGAAGTTGTATTGTTTATGCACCACAATCACATGCTAAGTTACATAGTCATGGAGCAAATGTTTCTTAAGACTTGTGGATTGATTCATACCACTCTCAGACTCAGTGTCAGCCTCATACGCAAGAGGCACTGTCCCATGTCCCATGGAACTGCTTGCATTATTTATGTGCCATGAATGCATATTTTCATTTTGTACGGTATATCCACTTATACAAAAATGTGATGGTAATACATTTTAACAGGTGGGCAACATTCGTCTAGCAAAAATAAAAAAGGGAAAATGGCCAAAGGCAAAGTTATCGCTTAGAAAACAACCTAGCTTGCATAGGTTGCAATTAGGCAGGAATTAATCAGCGTCCTCGTGCTTTAAGTCATAAATAATTCCGACACAGGAACTCAGCCCAGCCAGCCTCGCAACAGACTGAGCAAAATCACTTGAATAAGGGGCAGCTTTGCAAATCTGTTTGAAAAAAGCCTGAGTGAAAGAAGATGACAGAAAAGATTGCATGACTGCTGATTAATACCCTTTCCTTAGAGAGGACTGGGCAAGAATCAATGGGACATGACTCATCTAGAAATGCATATAATGGGCAGGCAGTAAGGAGAAGTCTCAGCAGGACAGAATCTTATTTGGGAGCTATTTCCAGCATCGGTGCAATCTCCTTGTTTGCTGAGAGAAAGGGAGCTGAAGTGTGTTTGCCACGTTCACCATGCTTGGATGGATGTGTGTAGCATGTGGGCTGGGGATGCCCAGAGCAAGGACAGTTTCACTCTTTCCTCACAGTGGCCCTGGGAGGCTGTGACCATGAATCATATCCACCATTTACAAACACTCAGAAGGGACACCTAACAGCAGATCTGTCTTTTTCAAGCGTTTTTTGATGTCAACTCTTGGAGTTCCCCTTTGAAATCTGGGTGTACACTCTTAGATGCTGAATGTTTCTTGAGTTGAATATCCTCACTCATGCAGGTTAGAGCATGAGATGAATATGGAGAACAAGTCATGGTGTCTCACAGATGATTGAGCTGAGAATGCTCCCTAGAGCATTGGCTTTCAGTTGTATGTCATCATTCTCTGAACAGATACAATCTTGGAATTTGCTGTCCAGTATATGCCATATCTGAGCAGAGAGGTCACATCACAAAGGCTAGTCATTAGCAGTGATTTAATCTCGCTGATGTTAATGCTGGAAGCTTGGTAAATCCAGAGGAAAATGAACCAAGGTGTGAGAGAGACTCCAGCTGGTCCTCCACAGTTCCCTGCACTCCACGGCCTGTTGGCTTAACGCGTTACAAAGTGCTTGTTAATGCTCCAAATTGCAGCCACTATTTCTCCGTGGCCCGGCTCCCTCCCGTCATGGCCAGTGGCTCGCTCTGGGAGAGGTGTCACTTGTCTCCTAGCATGTTAGCATGCAGTCCTGTGGTCAGCTCCAGCTGGCATAATTGAACAGCTCTGCTCCCGGACTCAATTTTATTCAAACTGAAATAAGGTTGGGCTCAGGGGACACTTTCAGCGGGAGAAAGGAGTGACTCCCCAAACCCACAAGGCAAGTGGCGATGAAAAAAAAAATCCTTTGACAAAAACAGAGCAAGAGCAGGGTACAGGTTTGTAAATCTTCAGAGGAACACAAGGCCACAAGAATTGCTTTGTTCCATTATTAATGTGTCGATGCTCTTTTCACCAGAGATGAAAAACTGTCTATTGTTCTATGTCGCATTTAAGACCTATCAGGCTTTAATGAATGTCAACACCTACGCAAGCCTGTCATAAACAATACTGTATGTTTGGCTGAAACCCATCTGCATTGCACACAAGTGCAAAAATAGTACAACTCCTCAAAAATGTGTCCTGAAAATATCTAAAAGTCATCTTTCAGAGAAATGGGCCATTTGTAGTGGCCTAGATTTACATTGATGGCATTAAATACACAAAGCATGCTGATGTTTAGTGACTGATGTCAAGGCAGAATAGAGGTTGCTGATCTAGCGTTATTCACCAAACTGTACTGTAGCACTCATGAGCTGTGAAGAATGATGACGTAAAGGTTTGCTGAACTTTATGACTTCCACAGTTTTCCAGCTGATGCAATTTAACTCAGGATTTAAGACAAGTAAAATGGCCGTCTTGGAGATAGATTGACAGAGATTATATGCAGAGTATATGACAGACCCTGAATCCCAATGTAATACTGGGTATTATCAGCTTGTTTTTGCCTACAAGTGGTTGTGGCGTAATAAACCCTACAACACTTGATGTGAGGTTGTGTAGACCATGTAAGACCCAATTAAATTATTTGTATAATCCCAGCCAGTCCTCAAACCACAAATCAACTAGTACCAGACAGAATTTGGAATATTATTGGAATATTATTGCAAACATGAATATAATCCATAGCATTCGCCATATTATAATATTGATTTACTGTCAGGTTGGGACTCTCTCTCTCTCTCTCTCTCTCTCTCTCTCTCTCTCTCTCTCTCTCTCTCTCTCTCTCTCTCCCTCTTTGGCTGGGGTTCGCCTGTGTTTACACATCCAGTTATGTCATTGAGGCCACTATGGCATTATCCTTTTTGTAGGTTATTCATCAGAGTGTGGCCTGGTCAAAGAGCCTCAGAGGGGTGTGTTTTGCATAGCCCCCCGTTCGGAGCAGCAAGCCCCCATAATGAGCCCAAATGAAAGAGAAATAGAGCCTGTCGGCCATGAGGCTCTCTGTTAGCTTTTAAACAATTATGTGCTACTATCATCACCATTGTGTTCACAAGGCTTTTTATCTTGTTCACACTGTGCCCCCCATAGGAGAGCTACTGAAGTGCAGCTTTGCTTTGATGTTCCAAGTGAGACGCATCACCTGTCATTACCCTTGATGTGTCTTGGCTTATACTGCAACAAACAAATCTAAAAGGAAGCCGAGAGACACATTAATGCTCTGTTATATATATTGTGTCAAAGATATTGATTGGAAAATACAACCAAATTTCATTCTGTTTAAAATCTGAATTTGTATGCTCCTAGCTTGTTAAGGATTGAGATTTTGGGCTGCCAGAGAGTTCAGAGAATGTACCACAAGGCACTGCAACAGCGTGTTTGAATACATGTTGTCAGCAAGAAGATGCCACACATACAATGCCAACAGAACAATAAGAATAATTATATAAAAAAACAATTTCGATACACAAAACCTAGGAAGGGCTTAAGTTGTATTGAAAATCAACAAAGCATCCCAACACAAGCAGTCCATTTCTGCTTAGTTTGCACTGTGTCACAGTTTGGAGTTATTTATTTATTTATTTTATGGAAATAACAAGAAATGCCCGAGAGGTATGTACCACCCCCTGTATAATTGCTGCTGCCGCAGCTTGATGTGTCAATCTGCCTGTGGACCATATTTACATCTTTACTCAGTCAAGTTGAGTCCCTGTCATAGCCTATGCCACCATTTTACACTCCACTTCCTACATATAGACACTACACACACACTGTCTCGCTCTTTCTCTCTGTCTTTCTCACACACACAGGCACACACACATGCGTGAGAACACACACACACACACACACAGTGATTCACCAAAGGCTAGTTGTTTTCAGTCTAAACAAGACAGACTTCTAACTCTATACAAGTGCCTTTTTTACCAAATATGAGAATAAGTTGTGGACTTAATGCCGTTCATAATTTTATATGCCCAGCTGGAAACTCAATTATTTTAACACTTCAATTAATTACTTTTAATTACTTGCAATTAAGGTTGTGTAATTTTGTAATTAACTTACATTTCTATATAAGCAAAGTGGTTTGCATTGATAAGTACATGGATAAAGCTGTCTGTGTTTTAAGGACAACCATACATGTTCTTGCCTTTAATACCATACTGTACATTTCCTACCTGTAATACATTACATTTTCTTACCAAACGCGGCTTAGTCATCTTGCCTATTACATGTAGTCTTCTTATGAATGTGGAGATTCAAAACTCTCAGCTACTCTTAATGAGGGTCAAATGGTACAGGATCTCTTCTCCATACTGCGCCGGAACATTCTTTATGAGTCTGGCTGCTCGGGAGGTATGAGCCAGAGATCTGTTATTGTGTGAACTCAGAGGTCCAACATTTTGGCAGACAATGAGCTAAGAGAACTCTCCAGGCCACAGATACGCACTGTTCACGGGCGAGTTACATGAGTGATGCTTGGGCTGTAAATATTCTGGGTGTAATGAAGTCTCTGGATATGAACTCTGCCTCATGTGCTGCTTTATATTCTATATTAATATCAATCTCTCTTAGGGCCTTTGGCTGGATGCCCCTGTGGGACTTAGAGGACAATGAGAGAAGAGACTGGGGCAATGGACACACACACACACACACACACACACACACACACACACATGCAAATATTCCTTTAGTAATATCTGCAGCTCCAATTTTTCTTGCCTTTTTCAATTAAAGTGATCAGTGACCCACCAACATATCAAGATTCCTTTTAATTATTTCCAGTAGAGAGAAACTGTAGTTGAAATTCTCTGAGCTGTGAACAATTGCCACAGCAGGAATCTCTGCTAATCCTGTTTCCAAATAGGAGTCTCTAGGCAAGGTCAGTCACAAATCCGTTATTAATTTGTCCCATGACAATAACGTCATTGGGGTATTCCCTGGCATCTTTCTTTAAATGGAGCCAATCACTTGACCTAACTATTTCAAGAACATTCTAGAGTCATGATCAGCATGAACCCTCTAACCTGAGCCCAGTTGTCTAAGCTCAAAACACAATGATCCACTAGCAGTTGGGATTCTGCTCATTAATGATGTAAATTACCCATGCTAACTAACCTTAAATGACTGCATGTTCCTAAGTAAAGTATGTCTCCTCTGGCTCTCTATCTGTTTAGTCATAGTGTTCCACGTAGCCTCCCTACAGGGAGTCCCATAGTTGCATATTGATGTCTACAGTAGCTCAGTCAGCAGAGGCAGCTTTCACTTCAGCCATGCTGCTGCAACAGCACTCCACAGCCAGCCACGACATCGCCACTTTGTCCTCCCCTCTTGCAATTACAGTAAGAATTTCTTCAGCCTGTCAGAGGCAATAATGAAATGGGGAACATTTAGCAGGCTTGACATTTGGGTGAGCCACACTGTCAGATGTTCAGGTCCAACTTTGGGCTCTGGAGCTCAGCCAGCGCATGCAGGGAAAAGAGAGAGGACGTGAGTTGAAAAAAGGCTTCCAGGGCTCTTTACACATGTTTTTAATTCATCAGTAATTTTAGACTAGACAAAGGCATGGTGAGTCAAAAGCCAAGGAAAGGAAAAGGAAAAAAGGCTTCAGGATGCAAGTAATCATATTCCCATTTACAGAGGTATAATCACAAACTCGAATCGATCCCTCCATTTATATCAAGATTGTAATTCTGTCCAACAGTGACCAATTGTATTGCACTTGCCAAGTCTGAAAGGGAATGATATACAGCACATCAACAAACAAAAAGCATAATCTGATTTTCAAAGCTCTGCCACTGCACAGCATTTATGTCCATTATAAAAGATGACACTTCTTGTAAACATTTCTCTGCCCTGAAGGAGGTAAATTACAATTCCGTCATTACAGGCTTGCTTTACAAACCTGATGTTGCTGTGCTACGATGTTGAAAACTGCCCATATGGCAGGGCTGCTTGAATACACTAGTTGTTGGTCTTCATTGATATAACTCAGGTACTCAGTGGAGCTCCTGCTGGGACATGATCTGATAAAAACCTGCACTGTTCTCTCTCCACACCTGTCCTGCTGTTCACCTGTCAAGTCACAAATAACATCAAAGTAATAAAAGATAAAAGATAAAAGTTGCAGATGCATGCTAAGGTGATTCCATGCATCAACAGGAGGAGTGAGGCAGGCCCACGCCACCATGAATGGCCAGGAAAGAGGAGGAATAAACGTCCCTTAGGATCCTCATCCAGATCATCATTCAGGAATACTAAACTATTGTCACTCATTACAATGGAGTCAAATTCAAAATAAAAAAGACTAGTATTTTATTTTTTCATTTCTGTGAGCAGACACACACACACACTCAGAGAGAGAGAGACAGACAGACAGACAGATGGTCAAGATTGAAATATAGTCAGTTACTGTAGTGAGAGATATTTATCATGGCTTAATTTACTAGTAGTAATAGCAGTTCAGAACAGACTAAAGATATGTTGCATACAGTACTTGAAGTGGAAAAGTCTATTTTTCCAACATTTAGCATTTATGCTGTGAAAAATAAATGAAATCTTTAGGATGTGCACTCGTGCAGGATGCTGAGTACTCACACTCTGACTCGCTATTTCTTTCCTTTTCTGGGCTTCCATGCCGCTTTCTTTTTGCTTTATTTAGCCACGCTAGCATGCTTAGCTCATGGGCCACCAAAGACCACCACCACTTC
>JAVQKI010090241.1:0-11747 GCA_036025975.1 Nematalosa erebi
ACACAAACACACACACACACACACACACACACACACACACAAACTTATCTAACTCGTATCACAGGATAGCTTCAGCTGTTCAAATTAAGACATGCATTTTTGTACACATCAAGGCACACACACACACACACACACACACAGAAACAACATATCCAAATAAACACACATCAGAAGAAATCTGAGCAGGGATACACACACACACACACACACACTCACACACAGCATACACTCTCTCTCTCTCTTTCTCTCTCTCAAACATCACTTGCAAGTACCTCTTCTGTTTGTAGGTAAGCATGGCCTCTGAGATAGGGAACTGATGGGACACATTGGCACCTGCCAGATACTGGACGATCCTTCCAGCCACATCAAAGTTATCTAATGCACACACACACACACACACACACACACACACAGACACACACACACACACACACACACACATGTAAACAGATAAACACATACAATGTAAACATTACAGTTCAATTCCAAATAGACATTATGTTACTTTATTGTAGCACCTAATGAGCTGCTGACAGTGTCTGTATGTACAGTAGGGTGTAATACCACATGCTACGTGCTAAGTGCTACAACTATGACATCTTTCCAATGGGCTTATAATAACCTGTCAGGTGGTGAAGGAGGGTAGGGAAGGTGCATGGCACATCTGTTGGCTCCGAGCCATAACCAGAGTCACAGCAACTAGTGCTGGCACTGACAAACACACAGCACTGTTTGGAGCAGGGTGCTTCCAGGCTAACACCAACACCCCACCCTATTCTAGTTAATTAGCACACCTGTAGCATAGACCACTCTGAGGATATATGGAGTGGTGTGTCACTCAGTATACTGAGAGCTCTCTTCCAGTCTGTGTGTGTGAGTACAAGTGTTATGTGATGGTGCATTATAAAGGTAAAAGAGTGGCGTTCTTGTGCATAGCTCATTACTCATTACAATACATGAGAGAATGGCTTTAGTTCTTTATTATGGATCAAAATGAATGCCCAACCTTCAACCATCCCTCAGAAACTGCGCTAGTCTAGATATTTAAAGAAGGTCTCTTATTTATACAGTCAGCAGTGCTTTCCTTTAAGAGTAGGCAGTTTGACAGTTCTGATTAATTTTTAGAAGGCTTAAGGGAAATCCAGTCAGTCAGCCCATATCCCAGTGCTTTAAGGCTGTTGAGTGCTGTCTCTAGGTATAAGAACCACAGCATTTGGTACACAGGCTGTCATCAGTTGCCGTTAGCTACCGTTTCGCTATTTGATCTACACCGCACCAAATTCTGTCGATGCCAAACCAACAGCACTCTCCAACGTCAAACAACAGGGCATTGGGTTGATTCACTACAGATAATCCCTTTAATATGTAGTGCAGTCTGTTGTGTTGCGTAAGATTAAGCCAAACAGTTTACTCCTACCTGAGGAGGGTGGTTCTGGCCTGCAGAAGAGCTCCCTCCATGCCGTGTCCATGAAAATGCTGTTGAACTTGCTGTCCAGTGACGCCACATACTTTGCTAAGGGATGAGATCCTAAACCAACATTTATTATATCATCACATATAAGGATCCTCAAAATACTCAATGGTAATGTTATCTTAAGCCAAACGCCAACCTTGCATTTTAACAGTATACCCAAAGCCTTCATAACTATTTGTATGAATACAGCTATACAGCAAGTAATTAAGATAGCATTTAATCTCCGTACCGATGGGGATGACCAGGAAGCGGATGTAGCTGAGCCAATCAGGAGTCTTGTTGGCCAGCTGTTCCACAAAGAAGCGTAGCACTGTGCTGAGGTAGCTCTGGTCTCCTGCTACGGCAACCTTGATGGTGGGCGGCGTCTGGGCATTGCAGTTGCAGCTGTAGGAAACAGAAGGAGTGAAACAGCATTTTAGCCTGATGAACAGAAAAAGGAATGATAGACAGTGTAAGAGAGAGGTGTAAGGATGGGTGGAGGGGGAGATGGTGGTGGTGGTGGTGGTGGTGGGGGCTAGGAACACAATAAAAATTCAAATCATGAGATATGCTTCACTATGTATGTCTATGCTTTAGTCCCTTTTGTTGATCTCCTTTTATACATTTCCCTTTGATGGAGGTTTTGATGGCCAATTCAAAATAGACACACGTATAGCTGAGAGTGTTTCAAGCAACCATCCTCTTGCAGAGTCCTTGCACAGCCTGGGCTTTACTGAAAGGATCAGAAGTTGAGCGTAAGGAATTCAGGAAGTTGTGCTCTGTTGAGACTGAGATAGCTCCTTCACCAGCCAAAGCTCCGCACGCTGAAGCTCTCAGAGCTTAACGGCCGACTGGGGTTTTGGAGAGGGGGAGCAGACAGCCCGACCCAGCGAAAAAGGGATTTCTGCTGGAATGCTGGCCTAAACAACTGTCAGCTCCAAGAGGAGTCTGGTTCCCCGGATTTGGGCGCGAGCCGGCTTCTGACCCTGAGTCAGCCGCACACATTTCTGGGGAGCCCATCAGATGCAGAAGGGGGGAGACATAAATTCTGTCCGAGAGCCTGGCTGTCAACCCCATGGGTCCCCGAGCCCCTGATTTGACATCCAGACAAAACCCAGGCTGATTTGGGTGGGAGGTGGGGGGAAGTTCCATCGCTCAGGCGATGGAAGTGTGGACTGGACTGTTTGACAAGCCGAAGACCGGGAACGAAGAGGGATGAGGTGGGTCTGGTCCTTATATGGTCAAAATGTTATGAGATCCTTTTTAAAGTGCTCTTGGCGACAGAGCCGAGGGCACAGTGTCTCCTTCGTACTCATGGCAACCAGCCAGAGGGCATTTCACAAGGTACAGAAAACCACCATCTTAAGTGAAGCATTACCACAGGCAGCTAAGACGGTTGTCTGGCTGTCTGCACAGAGATCAAATCAGCTGTCTTTTGAATGAACGTTACTTACAATCTCTGGATGCGGGTCACAATGGTGTTGAAGGCGGCCTGCACGTCTGCAGCGGAGCACGTGGAAACAATAGGCTGGTTCTGTTTTTGCAGGACGTCGGCCACATACTGCAAGATGACAGAGTAAAGAGCGGAGAGGAGGAGAGAGGGAAAGAAAGAGCTGCAATAAATTACTGAGCTTTTTATTGTTCTTTGGTACATCTCAAGTCATGCTAATAAAGCAACTTTGCATTGAATGGAATTAAAAGTCGAACTAAAAGAGGGGTTACAAGGCAGTGATTAAACACACACACACACACACACACCTGGCCTTGCCAGTCCACTGTGTTGATGAGTATGATGCTCTCGGGGAGACGCTCATCTGAGATGAGGATCTGGTTCAGCTGATCATACACCGACTTCCTTGGCACCTGTGACAGGACATATTGCCCCTATCTGATTACCAAATACAGCCCAGTGACACCAACAAGCTTTAAGGGCTGAATGCAATGTTGATGGACTGGCCATTGGGACCAGCTTCACCATGTTTCTAAACTCGAAAGGGATTCAGCTAGATTATTACTATTGTGGAAGCTTATCACAGAAAAGCTGCTAGAATTTGACACTTTACAAGGGACGGGCGGCATTCCTACCCTCAGGCTTATTATAGCAAGCACTCAAAAAAGACAGGCGGAAAAGACAGCAGTCATATAAATAGTCCAAACAATACCTACGGTGAAAAGTTCAAAACACAGAGTTATGCCCAATCCACTGACATATTAGCCACGTTCAGCAGTTTGTTATGTAACAATAAACATGAAACCCCCACTGGCTGTCACCAGCAGACTCTGAGTCCAACTGGTGTTCCCTGTGTCAGTTTGCCCTTGTGTTTCCTGCTCTCCTTAGGCCAAGAGCCCTGGTGCTGATTCATTAGCACTAAGCCATTGTTCCCCCTCAGACAGAACTGACAGCTTTATCACCCTACCTGCGCAAGGAGTGCTTCACTTCGTGCGTCAGAGGTCGACTTGATTTATGCCAGCAGGAGGTGTTACTGGTTAACATTTACTTTCAGCAATGGTGTATTAACAGCTAACCAGTCTCTTAAATTGTAGCCTTCAAACCTATAAAACACCTATAAAAATTTGCTGTCTTTCAGCCAATATCCCTGTTCTCTGAGGCTGAGTGCTGTTGACAGGTAGAAGAACGATAGCATTTGGTATAACGTAGATCGAATTTGCTAACTGGCAGCTAACACTAACTGATGGGGACATAACTAAGCTCTTTTGCAGCGTTGAGTGCCGCTTCGTTTTTTGGTCTAAGTTGTATCAAATTGTCGTTATCATACCTACTGACAGCACTCTGCAATGTGAAGCAACAGGGCTACTGGTTGATTCACTCCTGATAATCCCTTTAAGTCAGGAGTTCTCAAACTTTCTTGGGCCGGGAACCCCTGATGAAGTAAAAATGTTTTTAAGGACCCCTCAAAATCGAAAAACAAAAATTTAACCATATAAGATACTGTAAGATTATAGCCATGGGTTCTTTCAGATGCTTTTAAACAACTCTTATTCTAGAAACAGATTTTGCTAAAACCACAACAGTTTTAAACAGACATGTTATTGCATTTGCAAAATTGACAAAAAAAGAAAAGTTTATACTTTGTGGCAACCTTTTTCACAGACCCCCTGGCTATGTGCTGTGGAACCCTGGGGGTCCCCAGACCCCAGTTTGAGATAAAAGAGGAGTTGTTGAGTTTTCCGCTTAGTTGCTGCTAAGAATTCTGTGCAGTGTTTATGCTTGTTTGTCTGCTGTTGTATTTGTGGGCTCCCACCTGCGTGACGAGCCGGGCCTCCGGGGAGCACTCGCTGTCCATGCTGGTGTTGCGCTCGCTCTGGGTGCGCGAGTTCTGCCGGTCCTTCATGGATGTGCTGCGGGCACGACGCTGCATGCGACTCTCCAGTTTACTGAACGGGGGAGGATAAATGGACTGCAGTCACATAGCGCTTTTCTAATCCTACAAGCAAACAAATCGCTTTACAGTGTGTGCCTCACATTCACCCGTTCACACACCGGTGGCAGAGGCTGCCATGCAGAGTGCCAACCTGCTGTGGGAGTGGATACACCACACACACACACACACATACTAAAACACACACACACATAGGCCTATGCACATTTGCCATTGTATGCGACCTCAGCACAGCAAACTACAGAAGGGATTTGGAGTAGTCCTGGCAATATTCAATTAGTTATTTAATTCTGAATCTAGTACATATAAAAAGTAACAGTAACCACAGCCTGGATAAAATGTTGATATTGAATATTGAAAATTGTTATGGCCCTCTTGGTTGCCTGGATACAACTATTTTGGCAGCTTTCAGCCGTGTAGAAACAGACATCTCATTGGGGAAATCAGAATAGCATCTTTTATCTCAGACACTTTTATGCTGATAGTAGGTTGTTGGGTTCCTGGTTGTAGGGGGAGAGGGTGAGTGAGTGGGTGTTACCTGGGCGACATGTGGTTCTGGGACTCCATCTTGCAGAGTTTGCTCACGGTGTTAGCCAGGCGCTCCGCGTTCACCTCCCAGCTGCTGCTCACCTCCCCAACCACGGGGGCAAAGTCCTCCACATCCACCTCCTGAAATGAGACACCCACACACATACACACACACACACACACAGACACACACACACCCACACACACAGATTTGTGAGAGTGCCTCTGTATGCAATTCCTATAGTGTTACAGCATTATCAGCAGCTCCAATGGAACTCTAGTTTTGCTATGCTGTTGTTACGAAAGCAGCATCTATGCCATTAAAGAAGTCATGAAGCACTCTTTTCCAGGGAAAGCAACGGAAGGCTTCTTTTCTCAGTGGATACATCAATGTTCCAGTTTCATCGACTAATAAATGGGATATTTCTGCTGGGCGTGAAAAACACCAATGCCTGTGCCGGCAGGGTGTGAATCTGTCGAGAAACACAAGCGGCCCTCCACCCCAGGAACACATTGTTGCTATGGAAACCTTAAAGCTGAGGGTCACAGGGGGTCATAGAAAGCAGCCCGGCCTATTTCCTGTTCGTCTGAATAATGTAGGTAGCTCATGGGGAGACCCGGCATGTCAACACATCAGGGGAGCTGAGTGCGAGCGAGACAGTGTGTGTGTGTGTGTCTGTGTGTGTGTGTGAGTATGTGAGTGTGTGTGTGTGTGTGTGTGTGCGTGTAAAAGAGAGATATACAAGCCAGAGAACAGATGGCTAGAGCAGAGAGCTCCGATCTTACTGCCAGAACAGGCACTGAATCACTCAGAGAAAGAGCACTGATTCTACCTGTTCAGAATATGTGACATTCCTGCCCCGTTTCCCACTATGCCCTTTCTGTCAGACACGCCCTTTTTATCATTCATTTTAAACTCTAAAGATACCTATCTAAAAGGCCTTAAAAACAGAAGACAAAGGGTGATTCTCAATGTACCCCCTAACCCTAAATCCTGACCCCTCAAGGACTTAACTGTCATCAATCAGACAGTCATGAAGTCAGCTTATGCCAGTTAAGTGTCCGAGGGCTCAGGGCTTAGGATTTAGGTGGGGTATTGAGATTGAGACTGAATTTTGTTGTATGGGCTAAAAGAGGAGAAAAAACAACCCACCCCTGTTGGAGAATCCATGTTGACGTCCTCTTGTTGCCGTGTCCCTGACGATTTGCACCTTGCCACCGACAGAAAGTCAGTACTCTGCAACAATACAAGGAAACCCACCGATGCATTAACACATGAAACCTGGAGGGGGCACTGTTGGCTTCTACTCCTAATGCTTCTCACCAGTTGGGCAAGGGGAGCAAAACAAACCACTGCACATGTTTAAAATGCAGGTTCATGCCACCCGCCGGACCATAGTGAAACCAGGCCAGGCCGTTGTTTCTCATGCAGTGTGTGTGTGTGTGTGTGTGTGTGTGTGTGTGTGTGTGTGTGTGTGTTGGGGCTCTAGGTGCCGCATGTTTTCTGTTTGTGCGACTTCAGAGACTTCACAGAGGGAGGCAAGGATATAAATATCAGCAGGCTGAGGCGAAACACACACTGCCTGGCTTTGATGCTCTCGCACTTCTCTGAAGACATGCTTTAACTTTAACACACACACACACACACACACACACACACACTCTCTCTCTCTCTCCCTCTTCATCGTTCCCTCTCCCCTGAGCCGAGGTGACAAGCATGCACAAACACAGGATGCAGCCATGCACCATGGACTTCACAACCTAGTTCTCTTTATTACCAATAAACATTCTTTCAGGCTACAAGGAAATGAAAAACAGACATACTTTCTGGTTTCGGATCCACTTTCATGTACCAGACACACATACACACACACACACACACACACAAACAAACATATGTATGCAACAAACAAACATATGTATGCAACAGCTGCATTCGGCATTTGTCAGAACACATAAATTTGCCACTTGATCCTCAATGTATCTGTGCCCTCCGCCCCTGTCCTTGAGACCTGAGGCTGCAATATGTTTTGATCCCTGGCGGATTGGCGGAGTGTTTCTATATTGCTTCGCCAGGGCGTTGATGGCTGACGTGCCTGCACACGCACACCCACTCTCAGATGTCCATGAATGACGCTCTAGGGATTCTGAGAGTGCCTGGCATTAGCACAGGCTGACTGGACGAGCTGGGAAGCGGGGGAGGTCCGGATGGGGTATGGTGGGGAGTGAGGGGGGGGCATCTCATGTCAAGCCCTAAAAATACCCAACGGTTTCAGGCAGCCCCCGGGGGGAGAGGCAAGACGTCACCTTTGTGACCCTCTCAGCACCTACCACTTTCTCACACAAACACATTTGCTCACACACACACACACACACACACACACACACACACACAGAGACATGCACTTGCACATTCATGAACATACAAACACACATACACACCCACAAACACTCTCTTGCCCACACCTGATATGAACAGCCTGGCTGGAAGCATTAATTCAAGTGGTACTGAGCATTAAGTTGAAAGCTACCTAATGTCTATTAGAAGCATTTGCTGACAGTAATGACTGTGCAAGGACCTTTCCCATCACAATCACACAACAGTGGCAGCTATCACCCCCATTTAAATGCTAAAGGGATTACCCGGAGTGAACCAACCCATAGCCCTGTTGTTTCACGAGAACGACAGAATTTGGTAAAGCATAGAGACAAAATAGTGAAACGTTACTTGATGAGGTTTGTTTTCCTTTGTCTCCATCAGTTAGCGTTCGCTGCAAGTTCACAAATTCGGTCTCCCTCGTACCAAATGCTATCTTTTTAAACCTACCAAGAGCGCTTGACAGCCTCAAAGAAGCCTAATGTATGGCTTCTTTATTATCTTCAAAAATGGCATACTGTCACAAATAACATTGGAGAGGCTGAGTCTTTTTTACGATTTAGAGCAAAACATCTTGCAATGGCAAGCCCCACTTATCATGTAATGCAGTACACAGTGCAGCAGCGTGCCATCTCAGAAACTACCTGTGTTTGTGTTTTACCCTGTCCCTGGGTAAATAGGAGAGGATTAGAGCATGTGACCCACAGTCAAGTGTTTGTATGGTGAGGTGAGGTGAAGGAAAGCGAATGAAAGGCCAATGTGGTTGTGCACTCACACACTCACTCACACACTCACTCACACACTCACTCGCTTCCTAGATCGCTCACTCTCTCTCAAAGCTGGAGCAGGTGAGGTAAGATTAATGAACTCAGCCTCGGAGTCTGAGGGCGTATATCGTCGTAAGTGTTGGCATAAGTCAATTAGGGTGACGGCGTGTATTTTTATAGAGCCAAAGAGGCTGAACAGAGATGAAGTAAGTCGCGGCGTGGCGGCATCCCTTGGGTCAGTGCCAGGCGGTGAGGTGAGCAGAGGAGAAGAGAAGAGAGGGGAGGAGAGGAGGATAAGGAAAAGAGGGTGTTGTGGCTCAAAGGTGAGGAATGGCTGGGGGCCAAAACAACGTCTGGGTCAGAGCCTCGTCAAGAATAGAGTGGACAGGGCACTCGGCCACCATAAGGAGGCTTTTAAGCATTTCTCATTTATGTCCATTCAAAATTTATTTTGTCGACATGCATTTGGCTATGGCTCCTGCGCACTTGGTAGGTTCCAGAAACTCTAGAACCTCCAGAAATATTTCTGTGTCTCTCTCAAATACTTTCCACTGCTTTTTGAGGTGCTATGGAAACTGAGACGGTGAAAATGGAGTAACTAAGAGTAGAAATGTGTGTCCCTGGCCAACGTCTGCACAGGCCAAGAGCTGGAAGTGTGCATTTAGACCACAGTGTCTGCTGTCTATGCCCCTAAGGGTCTCTGCTTTAAAGGTGTAGTCAGTCAAATCGCATTTGCTTATGTTTGCGTTTATGTTTACATTTCGACTAACAAAGTCTCCATTTTGACTAAGGGAAGTTTTTAACTAACAAAGCCTCCATTTTGACCCATGGGAGTTTCGACTAACAAAGCCTCTATTTTCTTTGAATTTGACCAAAGGACTGAATATAACATGCCAGAGGGCCAAATTTAAGGCCCTATGACAGAAAATAATTTTGGGACCCCTCAAACATTGATTAGGGAATTAAATGTTCTCTGGGGTCCCCTGACAGTGCCAGGTCCTTAGAGGTCCCCCACCTGGAGGCACCCCTGCCAGAGAGGCTGCAGTGTTTACAAACTGTGTGGTATTGCTGACTGCACCTTTAAAGGTGAGGAGAGAGGAAGAGGGCATTAAACTCACAGCGCAGCTGCGGTCCCTTGGCTGACTCTTCTGACTGTGCAGGCTGCCGATCTCCGTCTGGGAGCTGGAGTGGGACATACCCTCGAAAAATGGCCTGAAGAAGGGAAGGGTGGAGAGCCATGTTAATTAAGATTTTGGGTCTGTACACAGATGTCTTAGCCTGGTTCTCACACATACTGATCTGCTATGGAGCTCAGTCTGGCTACTTTCATGTAATCTCCAGCTTCCATGAGCCAGGATTAACAGACATAGATCAAAATGCCTCTGCAGGCATTGGATAAACCTGCAACTAATCAAATCAATGATTGCAGAGAAAAGACAGATTCATACAAATGATTCCTCTTCTAGCTGGAGAGCCATTCTTAAACTACATCTTTTTCTTATTCCTTGTAGTAGGCACAGGGTGATTAAACAGATCTGTCAGTAATCAGATACAGACTGATCAGCACAAAAAAAAGAAAAAAAAAACATGGATGGACAACTTGTGCCAATGTAGACAAAATAATAAGGCGTAGCATTCCTCTCTCTTTTGAGTTTATGAAGAGTGATGTTGTGTCTTACTTGAGTTTGGGTTTGGGGGTGCTCATGACGCTCTCGTTGTCCTCCATCTCAGGGCCGCTGTCGCTCTGGTTGTACACCTCCAGGCTGTCATAAAGGAGATCCAGATCTTCCTCTACCTCCTGAGCCTGGTCCACCGGGTCCGAATCCAGAACCTGTCCACAGATACAGTATGGTAATGAAACAGCTGCAAAAAAAGGAGAAGAAGAAGAACAGGAGGCAGGAGGCCCCCTCTGTGCCCCAGTTTACTTGTGGAGAACATAAGACTCCATTCTGTTGGTGTCTCTGTGATTGAAGCAATTATTATCCAAACAGCTTCCAACAAAGAGATAAAAGAGGCAATTAAAGCAGAGGGAACAATGTGCGTTAGAACTTTAAAAAGGAAAAATGACTATGCGAATGATTACTTCAAATAAACAGTAACTCCCTCTTCCCCCAACAATCTTCTTTTCAACTAATAAAAAACAACGTCCACATCAACAATGTCCTCATCGTCCACATTTAAAAGTAAATTAGCAACATTTAGCTGGATACTGTTTATCCCTTGTTTCTAAGGCATGCAGTGAACTGAAAAAAAAATGTTCCAATCAATGAGAATGATGTCTGTAATAAATCCACTGCAATTCTGATTTCTGTATCTCAACGCCTACAATGCTGCCAGAAGGACACTAAACAAGTGGGGGAGTGATGACACAAACTGGCAAATAACTAAATAAATACCAAGTATGAACAAAGTGCAATTATAAATCTACTCCTGGGCACAAATATAATCCTGCCATTCTAATTTGTCACAGACACAGGGATTCAGCATATACTCATTACTGGGACTGGTATGCTAGAGAGTCTTGACCTACATTCTCTGATATATATGGGCATCCATATGCCCCATATCTTATAGAAGCCTGCTGCCAAGTTCTCCCTCCTAAACATGCTATCTGTGTCACACACACATATGTATTCAAAACAATCGACAGAAAAGCTAACCCACATATATATGGCGTACATATTGCATTATTTGACATGCATTATTTGATACCTAAGATATTGGCATGTCAAATGATGCACACATACGCACATACAATCACGTTAAATAAAAACATATGACTATGCAACCATGGAGTACGTTAATTCTTGTGCCAGTATCATTAAATGCTACCCAGTGCCAAAACCAAAATATTATGTGGGCAAAAGTGGGTAAATCTACAACAACAAAGGTAAACATTTCACGGAAACAAGCAGGATGGGTGGCTTAAAGCTAAGGTCTCTGGTCCTGCTTTGCCGTTGTAATGGCAAATGAACCTGTGGGGGCCTGGAGGATACTATTTCCAGGCTGCATGAGCTTTAGCTGTCGGCTGGCATAAAATCGGCAGCTTACCAATCGGACCATTAAGACCCAGACTTGGCAGAAGCCTGCAGCAGGGTCAAGCTCTCTCTCTCTCTCTCTCTCTCTCTCTCTCTCTCTCTCTCTCTCTCTCTCTCTCGTGCTCCTTAATCCAATCACAGGGCTCTTTCAGACCAATTGAGAGAGGCTGACTTGAGTAGGTC
>JAVQKI010090307.1:0-10475 GCA_036025975.1 Nematalosa erebi
AGTTGCATTGCAAACTATTTGTTTATCCACAGAAGCCATAAAACAGTAACAAAATAAATGTAAAGTCGTTTGTGTAAGTTCGGTCATCGTTTTGGTAAGTAGCTATATAATAAGCGGGATAATGTATTGTTTGTCAGGGTCCTGTTCCGAAATATTTTCCTATAATGACCGGCGGACAATACATTATCCCTTACTAAACAAACTTTATCAATTCAACTGAGGGTAAAGTCCTTGCTTTGCAGACCTTGAAATTCTGGTTCAACTTCTCTACAACCCTTGAGAGAGAATGCTATTTAGAAGGGCTCTGCATGAAAAGATTGGTCTTTCACCAACGCCAAGCTCAGATGCCTGTAGGTGTTTGTCTTTTGTCTTTGGCTGTCTTCGTGTCTCTTAAGTGCTCTGGGGGGCCTTTGTGTCCAAAAATGTCCTATACAAATAAAAATGACCTACTTACAACACTTAGAAGTCTTTGACTAACCTATGTTAACTTCTTGGCTTTGTTGTAGAGCGAGTCCACTACTTTGCTCATGTTCTGAATGGTCTCCAGAGCTGCCTCATACGTTTTGTCAACGGGGGGCTCATCAAAAACGATCAAGACGCCCTCTCCCTGGTCCAGGATGCCTGCAGAAGGATCAAAAGGTTCATTATGAGGTCTTTGACACACAGTGTAAATACAAACCACCTGCTGACCTGAAGCGCACTAAAGGAATTTAGGCTGGGTGTGCCTGCTCTTCAGTCAGGTTTGATTGTAAGGCAACACAACGACTGATCCAGAGGTATGTTACAAATCTTTACAGACAGAGAGGTATATTACTATTTGCTGACTATTTCTGTCCATTCTGAGGAGGTAGTTCTTTCCAAACATAGTACCTGAAATGCAAATAAAATGAAGTAGCAAGCATAAAATAAAGTGGTTAGGGCTCCATCATTAATTTACTTGAATTTGACCGCTACAGCTACCAAATGCATGAATACTAGTAACAGATTTCAGAAATGTGGAATGGACAATGTGAACATTTCACATTATTTCAATCCATTTCAACGTCCATGATTACTTAGATGGGGGAGCAACCTTTCCACAAAGAGAGAACAGAGATAGAACATAAAATCACAGATTTGCTGCAGTTAGGGCTGCCAACTTCCTCAACCCCAAATGAGGGACATTTTCTTCCAGGTGGAGGTGTCGACCACCTCCCCCGGCCTGTCTGCTATAATTCTACACAAGATGAATGCTCACACACTCCATCTCTCTCCCTCGCTCCCCCTTCCCATCACCACCCACTTGTGCTGCTTCTGCCACTCACAAATGAAATTTGCACAATTGCACGACTTATCACTCACGGTGTGGGAGCCACTATCTAAATACGTGTGACTCCTGGAGCCTCCGGGAACCTTGAGATGTCTGCACCTAGCAACGTTCGCGTGAGTTTTGGCACGTTTACAATAGCCTTTTTTTGGCCCACTAGGCAGTGATAGGAATACTGGACTGGAGCGGTCCCTGACGGGACAAATCAAAATCACCCATAATTCCGGATGTCCTGGTCAATTTCGGGACGGTTGGCAAACCTAGCTGCAATGTAAGAGGATGATTTATCCATGCATTTAATAAATGGCCCCCAAATATCTCAACATTTGGGTTGGGTCATTTCAAAATTCTGTAGACCGCTGGTTTGTTTACAACTATGTAACTGTAACAAATACCAAAATAAAAGCCAGTTCACCTCTGTTTTCCTAACCTGAATACACCTCCCTACATTCAAGGAAGCTTGCCAACATCTAGGTGATTTCTATCAAAGAATAAAAGAAAACTTGTAGCGTGTTGTGATTACTTACCATGGAATTTCTTGTCTAGAATCATCTGTGATAATTTTCTCTCGACGTCACCCTGCACAAAGAATCAAATAGTTATATGTAATTTCTTTTTTCAAACAAGCCAGAAACCTCCTAGAATCAGACATCACCATAAGCCATCTGTTTTAAAAATGAACGATATGGATGGAAGTTTGAAATGATTTCTCACCTTAGACAGTTTAATAAGACTGGAAATGTGTCCAATCTGTAAAGGAAACAATAAAGAGGTGCCACATGAGGAAAATGCTTTGTACAAAATTGGCATTCAGAAATTTACCCCCTGAAATGGTACAGGAGGAAACAGTGGCTTCTGGTAAATGTATGAAATGCTAAAGATAACAACATCATCGACAACAACAACTTAACAGAGAGAGGACCAACGCTTCTTAACTAACCTGGACTCTGGAGAAGGGCTCGATGACTCTGATGAGGTTCTGCTCCAGCAGGTTGTCGTAGAGTTTGGTCAGGTGGGTGCTGATGATGGGGTCATCCCTCAGCTCAGCTCTGTATTCCGTTAGGGCCTGACGAGGGACAGCAGCAGAGCTCAGTGTATGGTCATTTATGCATCCACAATCAACTCACAGGACACAAACATACATTGTCTTTAGAGCCAATGACTAGAACTCAAGTATGGAGAGGCAGGAAAAACATAACAGGGTAGATAAGGAAAAGGACAGAAGAACGAGGGAAAGGAAGAAAGGAAAAAAGTAGATTGGGGAGGGGAGCAGGACGTTAATGAAAGGATAGGATAGGATAGGATAGGAGGGGGACGCATTTAAACTGGGTTACAATTTCTCACCTTTTCAAAGTCAGCAAGTGACCTGTTCTTACTGGCCTGGGCCACACACTTGAGTGCATCTGTCTGTCAAGTGAAAAAAAAAAAAAAAATAAAAAAGGTGTTAAGACATTCAAATTCACAAAGTGAGTCTTTGAGAAAATTAAGTGTGTGAATTTGTTACAACTTTAATACTGTAACAGCTGTGAGAAACCTTGCTTTCTTTCGTGCTTAAGTTCCAAATACACCAACAACATTTTTACAGACAATGCACAATCACATCCTCATTCTTTTGCTCCCATAGTCCCCCATGGCCAAGGTGTGACCTTTGAAACTGAATTAGCATGACAAGAGTCTAGAAAAAAGTCTAGAGAAGACTGGCATGTGATGTGGACTAAAAAGTATCCTAAATGAATGACAACAACAAAGCAAGGTATTTTTTTCTCCTCTCCAAATCTTGTTTTCACTGCCCGCCCCAGTTTGTCTGCCAAGTTTAGCTATGGGAGATTGGTACTAAGGACACCATCAGCATCCTTACTCTCCGGCTGACAATCCTGAGCGTGTGTGGTGATGTAGTGTGGTTTGAGGAGTTAGCTTATATACCTGTCTGCCAGCATATCGGAGGGCAAGTTTCCCACTTATCAATGCCTGGACATCCTCTGGCCTGCAAAACAGGGCAACAGACTCACAGTTTGTCAACATTTTTTTCCACAAATGTTTCAGGTATCATATAACTTCACAAACAGATTTAATTCACAAAATAGAAGCATTTGCGTAATATTCTGTAATGTTTAGGCATGAAAGAGTTGGGCAATATTCTGTAAACATTAGAAAAAGTTCAAAGCCATACACAGCATGTTGACACACTATTTGAACTGATAATTCATGACGTGTATCTAGTGGGCCTCATACACCAGCTATGCTTTCGAAAACAAAATGTTTTAAAACCCACTTACGCAGTTTTTTAAGAACACTTGCATTCACCAATACATTTTTTTCAAATGGGATCACAAGAACAAACTATAGATATTGGTGAATGAGGCTCAATGTTTCTTCATGAGGCAGCAAAAGGAAAGTTTTGCATAAGCTTTGCACTACGATGAGGTGGCATAAGAGAATGATTGTGTGTGTGTATATGCTAGAAGGTTGGCTTACGCGTTGAGCATGATCTTGCACAGCAGCATGTACTTGAGGGCCTTGATGGCTCGTGGACTGTCAATGGAATCGTAGCCCTCAAAGGCCTCATAGAAGTACGAGTATGCCGTCTTCCAGTCCTTCTCCTCAGCCGCGTGGATGATGCCTAACGTACAAAACAGGACAATCAATGTCATTGCATGGCCACTTATGAAACCCAAATCATGAAATGTTCAAAACAAGTCCAAACTGTTGATAGAGAAAAATTCTGTTCATTAAATCTTGCTGTTAAAACCTCTTATAGAAAGCACTAATCACTTTTTTAAAATCCACTTGTTTATAACAAGAGACACATCACATCGAAGAGCTATCGATGCTTCTAATGCGATATGGCCTCTAAACAATTCCATCAGGATATCAGACGGGCTTTTTCCACAAATACAACCACTCAAAAATTTGTTGTGCCAAGGAACAAAGTTTACCATTCTCTCAGGTAAGACTGCCAAAGAAAGAAGAGTGGTGGTGAGCGAAAGTAAGAGAGAGAGGGAGGGAGAAAGGAAGGTAGAGAAAGAGAAAGACAGAGAGAGCCTTGGATGCTTGGAGAGCTTCAGCAGCATACCTCAAAGCTCTTAACAAGAGCAAGTGGTGACTCCGATAGCGGACTCACCCGACTGCATGTCGAGGGCCGCCTGAAGCTTAGGCGGGCAGTAGATGGCGTTGGCCGTGGTTCTGGCAGACGTGAGAGCGGCACGGGCCTTGGGCAAATTGCTGAGCGCGTGGTAGGTCTTGCTCTCCAGGAGTTGCACTTCCACCAGCAGCGCTTTGTCGTCCATCTTTTTCAACTCTTGCAAGAGCTGTGAGCCTAAGAGATCAGAACATATAGGTATTTGTTTTCCCCAAGACACCACAAAAACCACCATACAAAGTATTCCGCAACTAATCTATGTCAAATGTAAGGATTACTGTAAAAATTTCATTTGTTTATTATGCCATTTGGTCGAGTATTATTCAAATAAATAAATAAATAAAACTGACATCCCAAACACAGATCACTTCTACTCCACAACTACTAATCAGTCACCACCTGTCAGTTAAGTCTTGAGGTACTTTCACATTTTGAACTGTAACTGTAAAGATAACTGTGGCTAAGACAGTATTAGTGTCCACACTCATCAAAGAATGTAACATCTAAAACTTGATGGTTTCTAATTGGCTGTAAGCTTTTACTCTTTCCGGAAGTGATCGCTATGATGCTGTTAAATACGTTGTTGCCATTATAGTTTGTGGAGCGAATATCATCATTCATATGAGAGCGATAAATCTTTGCCATTGTAGTCATTGCTCTTGATGAGAACTGGCCTTTAGAAGGTTCAGGGCTTCTGGTTAGTTGGGGACACTGGGATTCAGGCAGTGACGCACAGACTGTGTGCGTTAGAAATCTCTCTCTTCGCTCTCACACACTCACCTAGCAGCAGGGCCTCCTGGTACCTCCTGGTGTCAAAATACAACGAGACCAAGCGTGCCTGTACAGAAAAGAGATGGTCTCAAGATTAAACCGCTGTCAAAGATGGGCAAGTCACAGACAGGACACACAACTACTTGCACTGACTGAACACTCTGCCACACAAAAATTTAGCATTCATGTTTTTTTTTTTTCAATCTTTTTTCTTTCAATCACTGAAAAAATAGCTGAATTTATACAGGCTTTTGAATCTTTCTACTGGCTATTAAATCCTAAGGTCACAGAAGTTGGGCAGCAGAAGTGACCACAGGTTTTGCTTCTGAGGATGAAAACAAGTCACTGCTGACAACATAGAGCTTCTCTCAACCTCTCCCTTCTTGTACCACTACATACAAGAACCATGTTTATTGTCAACCACATCTACCCCACTTCAAGACAGGAGCACATAGGCAGGAGAAGGCTTATGAATGTCGTTTTGAAATCTATTGGCAATTGATTGGCAGGCAAATGATGACCTTAAATGCCCTAGCAGCTGGACAGAGAGCACCTACTAGGCTTCCTGTTTTCTTACTCGGAACTCTGTCTTTAAAAGGCGTTGTTTCCACAAACATTTTGCATCTTTAAGGGGTTGTCTCCAGACAAAAAATTCAATGGATTTATACAACCAGCTTCCTGTAGGTATCATGCTGGCAGCCAGATTTCAGACTAAGCATGACATACCTCCAGTGCTTGACGCAGGAACGTCCTCTTCTCAGATTTAGCCCATTCAATGCACTCAAGGCACAGCTCCACTTCCTGCCCAGTGGCAGCCTCCATGTCCAGGAAGAGATCTAACAGGGAGCGCACCAACCTTGCTGCCTTGGCTTTACTGATGGAGTTCAGAAAGGGTCGTACATACTTGAGGAGGCCACCGAGCTCTGAGAACAGAGTTAAGGAGATTCAAGTTACAACCGTTAACTATCACCCCAATGGAAATTTCCCCTCTTTGCTACAGTCTGGTCACTTCAGATCACTGACAAGGTTGATGGGGATGGCCATGATCAATAAATTCCCATCCAACAGGTTGTGCATCAAAGTGTAGGCCCACCAAAAAAAACTTGTGCAATTTGTATACTCAGGGCCAATAAGGTTAAGTTCCCCAAATAACTGTTGGGAGATTAACTTACCTGCTGCCTGTCCTGTTTTGGCCAGCAGACCCCCAAGTTCAAGGATGCTCTGTTCTTTGACGCGCACAGCCTCCTCGTCGGTCTCTTGGACATCCCGCTTGACTGCATCAAATCAAACAATACACAACACCGCTCAGAGAAGAGAAACACTGGGAAGACTTACGGTTTCGCATTAGGCTAACTGAAATGAGATCGTCATGACTCAACTTGCGAAGGATTCCATCTGATTAACACTGATATCTACTTTCTAAACTTTAAGGATAGATTCATTTTTGAACGGTCATGGACACACACCTTCAGTTACTGTTTCACATGCCCTGTCAAATGTGTAGACATCCACCGGTAAAACAAATGACTGGTACTAGCCAGAGCTGAGGAAAGCCAAGGATGGGACGCCTTATCCTAGTCCTTACAATTAGCTGGTCTTAACAGATCTATGGCTACCGAGACAATTTGCTATTGCTATTATCGTTGTGACATCCCCGAAAAACTTACGGTGCCCACAAATAGTCCCGCTGGCTGGCTACCTGCAAACCAGTAGCATTAGCTTGGTAGCTGTGTTGGATAGCACAAAGGAGACCCTAAGCTAGCAGAGAGGCTTCTTGACACTTTCTAACTATTCTCCAAACGTCATAGGGCATTCGTGTAAACTTGCAGAGTGGCTGTATATACACAGTTTATAACAAACTATACTGACAAAGTACCAGCTAACAGTAAAGTCTACTTGAAATGACCGCTTTAGGTTTGAAGCGGAGCTGAACAGTTTGCTAGCTAGCTAATATGACGCGAACGTTAGCGAAATATGGGTAACTTAGCCACAGGACAGGAAGCCTCAATGAAACTGCTGCCCACAACCTAAATTAACACATTTCGTACACATTTGTCCTGCATGGCTATGCACTATAACAACATGACAGGGATCGACACTTCTGTAGCATGTGAAAGCTTTTAGCAAGGTAGCTAAATAAGCTAGCCGCTACTCACGCCTGTCACAGTGAGTCAGCAGCAAGAAAACCGGCTAGCTAACGTTAGCAAGCTAACTCCATGGGTGAATTAGAACTGTTTTGTGCCAGTATTACACCTAACTAAAGGTCGAATAAAGACAGCAACTAGGTAGCGCAGTATAATACTTGCCTAATGCATATTGCACTTACCAATCGCGTGCAATATATCAATGGAAGCATCCCGATCCGTGCTGATCAGAGACTGTGCTCTCTGAAATTCAACCACTGCCGCAGCCGCCATCTTACCAATTCTAGGACTGCCTAGTGCACATATTCAGAGCCCGTCGATTCATTCACTACCACGACACAGGAAATACACAAATCACATCCAAGTGACGGTCATCATTTAAGTTTTACATTTACTTTTGATTTTTAGCCGGTGCATGTCAAACAAATCTTGTTTAAAAAATATTTTAAGCAGGTTAATTGTGAACAAACATAACCCAAATAAATAATGCACTACATTTGTGAAGACAACAAAGTGCATACTATAGAGTGGACTGTGTGGGGAGAGTGAAGTAGCCTAAATTGGGCTACTTATTCATTAACAGTCTAAAAGGCAAACCCCTTACTTGTTCTCTGTGATAATCCAATCAGAACAATATGTGGCTTTCCTCCCACTTCCCTGGATCTGAATCAAAGATTAATAGGCTCTAGAGATGAGTCATTCACATTTCTAGACATATTGAAATTAAATTGAAGCATTAAACTTTAAAAATGACTATAGGCTTAAGACATGCCCCACTGAAAGAAACAGTTACAAACCAAAGGCTGGTTTAGCTGTTTTTTTTTTTTTTTTTTTTTTTAATCAGCTTTTGCTGGTGTTTACTGTTCTTACATTGTTGGGCCACCACTTGGGCTTGTTGTGACCATCTTAGGAAGATGGTGAAGTTGGTCTGACAAGCTGGCCATGCTAGTGACCAGCCTATCAACCTTGATGGTTTAAGATGGTCATGCTGGTTTGACCAGCCATAAAGCTGGACATTGCTGGATTGAAGCCAGTGTGTGAAGGTTTTATGTAGCTGACGCCAATGTCACTCTTATAAGGCCAACATGTCTGACTAGCCAGAGATCCCTTTAAACCAGCAAATCATCATAAGCTGGTCACACTGTGTTTTTTCAGCAGGGTGTTAGCATTATACGACTGTATCAGTAATATTTAACAGTATTTTGAAACACTCAAAAAGCATTGTATCTTTCTATTAAACCCTTCAGAGAATCCCTTCATTTGGAGCACTTTTAAGCTGTCATTGCATTTACGTCTCAGTGCTTTCTGGGTAAAAGTGACATGGTTGATAAGCTTGTTCGAAATGGGCAAGTTGGCTGCAGACAAATGCAGCAGTCTGTAGACAGATGTATTCATGTGTCACCGCCATCCGATCAAATTCGCATCTTTGCATGTTTTATTGTCAACTGGCAGCAGGCAAATGGATGCTAGTTAAGGGACGTTAGATGGATCAAATAAATTATGGAAACCATAGCGCATATCAAAAGGTGACGATCGAATTGAACAATGTGGATTGAATGGTTCGGGTAGAAAATTTAATCTAATTGGGGAAAAAAATATGCATGTAAACACACTCATTGCGTTTACTTCTCTTTGCTTTCTTGGTTAAATTGTGACGTCACCTTGTTGATATTGATGGTCTATGTGCAGCTTGATTGAGGCACCTTGATTGGACCTTGACTAGATTTGACCAGATGATGTCACTTTTTACAATGGCAGCTTACAAGCAAAAAGGATTTACACTTTAATAAAACCATTTACATTTTAAGTGTTTTTAAAACACCTTCATGTAGTTGACACTGTAACGTCAACCTTAAAGCGATGGTTCGGAGTAATTCCAACCATAGCGCTGTTATACGAGGTTGATGACTGCTGTTGATAGCAAGGAAAATGAAAGAATTTGGAACAACGTAGACCAAATAGCGAACCGGCAACTTACGCTAAGTAAATGGTACATGAAAAAGGAAAGTGAAAGTGAGCTTAGTTGTACCATTGACTAAGCATAAGCAGCGCATTCGCCACCCTGTCTATGTTGTTCTAAATTCGTTTGCTTTCCTTGCTATCAACAGCACTCATCAAGCTCGTGTAACAGCGCTATGGTTGGAATTACTCCGAACCATCTCTTTAAGGCAGACATATCTTACTAGCCAGGGATCCCTTTTAAACTCACAGGAATGCAGCATATTCATCTTTCCTGTGATGGTTTTAAATGTAGTTGTATCACTTGTTTGAAAAAAAAAAAAAACTTGTCTAGAGTGTAAAGTAATGCAGATGCTCTCATTAGTTGTGCTCACCCCATGAATAAGCAACTGTGATTTCTGGGTTGTTGGTGATCATGGGCTAGACAGACCTGTAGAGCAAACACTGAATCTGCTAGCAATGTGTCTGAATTACCCAGAATTCTGGATCTGATCTGATTGTTAATATCTCTTATTTAGGCCTATTAATGACTTTGCATTAAGAAAGGCACCACTAAATATCATAATGAAAAAGACAATTTCCTCTTATTTGTTGTGTCATCATGTCATGTCTCAATTCTCCCGCTAATGGATTTTTGGCGTTTTTACTTTTAACTTCAGTCTGTCTGATATTGTGGGCTGTCTGATATTTTGACAAACCTGTCTGTGCGAGTCCAACAAACTCCCCAGTCAATAAGCTATCAAAACAACTAAAATATGCAAATGTTTCTCTGTAGCTTCTAGTAGGATGTGATATTGGTAACACCTCCTCACTCTTTGCCATATAAACTGAGTGTGCAGGTGTGTTTCAGAGAGTCAAAGAACGACCACAGCCAGAGGAGCATCTGTCAAGTGAGTACACCTATATATTTATTTACGTCTGTCAAACAACTCCTCATTAGCAAGTGGACAGGCTGAGGCTGAATAATTCTTTCAACAATGACCAGTAACCAGTAATCAATCAGTTACACTGAAAAGTAGGCCTATGATACAATAAAAAAATGTTACCTGTCTCTTGTCTGGAAGACAATTTTAAGATGAAAATGTAAAAGACAACTAAAAGAGACATTAAATGCAAGGCTAAAGGTACCTAGTAGATTTTTATTGCAAGTCATTTT
>JAVQKI010090676.1:0-15461 GCA_036025975.1 Nematalosa erebi
GCCAACACCTCGTACAGGCCAATCAAGGCTATTCACACTCGTAGTTCCACGCTGGTGGAATGACCTTCCTAGCGCCACCAGAAAAACAGATTTCCTCTCCACCTTCAAGAACACTCTAAGGACCCAGCTCTTTCGAGAGTTTCTCCTAGCCTAAATGTTGTACTGTACTGTACTACACTTTTGCACTTAAACAAAGAACTTGCACTTGTTAGCACTTATACGCCTGACTTCATAGCAACAGCTTGCACTTTTAGCACTTCTTAGCTTAGCTTCCCCTTGTGTTGTAGTTTGAATGTTCTCCCTCGTTTGTAAGTCGCTTTGGATAAAAGCGAAAAAAAAAAAAAAAAATTAGCAAATATAGTCTATTAGGCTAATCGATGCAAGAATAGCTAACGCTGTGTCAACTGAATGATATTGGGTTATGTGCCTGGCCGCATGGTCCCTGGCTCTTTGGGTTTACGACGGTATTGAGAACTCTCTACATGGAGCTCCCCCTGCAGCTTTTGGCTAGGCTAATGCAACAACAATGTAAAAAAGAAAACCATAGTTGCTGAGAGCTTCTTTAAATGACCAAATTCTTACACAGGCCAGCAGAAAAATCATACAGAAGAAACCGACAGTGCGGTTGGACAGGGCAATTTTACATCTATAAACCTGTTTAGTGCTTAGAGATTCATGTTAAGCTTTCTAGGCTGTACCTTTCTGACTTTATTTTCCAAAGAATTTTCAAAAATGTCCAAGGCCATCCTACTCTCCATTCAGGTCAGCACAGGGGAAGTGAGAGGAACGACTGCTTTGTTCTCTGTGTTGTTGCTGCTGTCACCGAGAATCTAAATGATAAGTAAAATAGAGAGATAAAACATTTCTATTTGTTTGGCGCACCCTGGCTATAAGAGAATTCCAGAGATTCTTACGTGCAAATGTAAAAGTTGGTACAAAGGAAGTAGATTTCCATTCATAGAAGTTTCGAAAAGCTCTGTGAGAGTTGTCCAGCTCCTGGCTCAACAGACTCTTAACTGAAAAGGTATGTGATTCTTTTTAATACTGATTACACAATGATATGCCAAAGGTATTACAGATACAGATAATCTCTTTCATATTTTTTATCAATAGGCTGACCTTTCAAAGGCCTGTGAAAACAAACTCATACTTGGCTCCTGCTATAGAAGTGCCACCCTTTCACCTCTTTAAGGCCTCATTCACATAGGGATTGCGCGCCCGCAATCCGTATCCGTTGCTGTCTGTTCGTGGTGCAAGAGCATTTTTTAACACACCAGAAACGGTCTTCTGCATGAACCGGCTAAGAGGTTCTTCTTTAAAGTCTATGGAGAAGACGCACCCTGTACACGGCACACATGGAAAAACAGAACTTGTGCGGTGTGAACACGCGTGCGGTGTGCATGGTCTAATCTGTTAACATGCATTCTAAACGAAAACGGGTATGCACTGAGTATGCACAGATTGCGGGGTGAATGAGGCGCAAGACGGTCCTCCGTGTCCTGCACAGATCTGTCAGCTGTGGACTAGTTGGGAGTCAGTATGTTGTTTCATCCTACTTTACTACAGCATGGACTATCTTACACAAACATGGATATTTTTAAAATCAGAGAGTTTTCCTTTCGTTTGTGCCTTCCATTTATACACAAACGGCGATTTCGCTTCTGAAAACGATTCTTTCTAAAAACTTATGCAAAAGTGGAGATTTAGGAAAACTCTGCATTCGCGTGTGCATGTAAACTGAGAAAAACAGAGAAAAACTGAGTTGTTGGCAGCCAACGCGCCAAAAGTGCAAGGTTTTTACATTTGGCTATGATCATGGAGGCATTCCAAGTAGCAGTAGCATTTTTGATGGTGCAGAAACTTTTCGCCTGTTTGCATTTGCATATACAGCTCCTCTATTATGTCGAGGAGCAGAGATGTAGGCTATGTGGGCTCGGATCAATCTCAGAGGTTCTTTTGTCACAAAGAGCCACACTATGTCACTGCCAGCGTTGCCGGTTTTGGGTCTGACCTGGGCGGACTGCTGTCTGGTGGGAGAACTTTGAAAATGAGGTGATTGCCCTGGAGGAGTGGCGTGAGAATTTTACTGTAGGATGTAACGGTCATCCCTGCTGTCACTCTCCGAATTGCTGCGTCCATACATCAAGGGTCAGATGAGCCTATTTATGTGAGTTAATGTAAATGAACCAAGGTTGCCCAAATAAAAGACATCATTCTGAACGTGAAGTTGCTCACTTCGTCGATTGTATATGCTTACTGAATTTGGCTTGTAATATATGGGAAAAGGTAGCTGTGACAGTCAACGTTGTGTCTAAAATGTTAACTTAGCCGAATTATTTTCTACTCTTTGTTGAGTCAGTGGCGTGATAATGCGAACCAAAACATTTAAACATTTTTACATGTTATTACACACCTTTACAAACATATTGGTGAAAATATTGCTTGGTAACAATTTAGTTGGCAGATATTCATATGTTTACCTTACTGTGACTAGGAGGCTCTTGAAGTGTCGAGAGGGAGGTTCACTGTGTTCTACACAAGGCTAGCTGGCACCAGTAACATGTCTAATGCAAAACTTCTCAAGCTGTCGTTAATTTTTCTGAAGGTCTGCAGGTGATGGCAGCTGTGCTCCAGATGAAACCCAAGAAGCACAACAGCCTCACTGGATTCACCTTGTCCGTCATCTCTGCAAACATGCATCAGAAGCTCATAGAGAAACTATGAAATTGCATTTCCCTTTCATATTTGATATTAAACTTGAAGAAAATGTATTTGAATGTTATATTTTTTCTTTTCACAAAAGCTGTGCAGCTCAGATATTACTGGTAGCAAAGATTGGATGTCCTGTATGTCATTATGCATGGAAAAGCAGTTTTTACTATTTATCTTGAGAGCGATATCTCAAGAACAACTACCTTGTATGGGTTACTGAGTGTCTGCTTACTGAGATATGTCTCCTATTATATGATGTGTTCTTTGACACATATCTCTTCAATGCACACTGTGTGCTTGTGGGCACCGTTGTTGTGTTAGATGCACACCACAAGAGGACAGTGATGGGCCAAACACATAAGAACAATTACGCAGTCTGGCAGTTCTCTGAACTCTGGGTCCTGTTCAGTTGCTGTTTTTAATGGTCAGAAAGATAACAAATAAGTATAAAAAGATTCAGCAGGCTCTCTGTAATCACATATCTGACAACATCAAAAGTAGCCCAACGTTTCTTAAGGGGTAGGAACACCCAAAATAAGGATTCTCCCATGAACTGACGCTTTATGCTAGTTGGTATCCATCCACTTTCTTGTAGCTTGAACCAGCAGAATATCAGTGATCTTCTCCTGATTTATCTATAGCTGGAGTCACAGCAGCAAGGGTGTGGCAGCAGCAATCGTGTAATAATGACACCACGAGAAGTAGAAGCTGTAGCTGAGGATCACATTAAATGTGACATCAGAGATATTCTAAATTGTTTTTTTCTCCTTTTTGCACCCCACCTGGTGCTACAGTAACACTATGCACATGCCTCTGCCAATTGTATTCAGTCTTGAGGCCTGAGAAAACTTTTTAAGGCATGGTTTCATGGTAATTAACAGAATTTTAAAAAGTGTATATTCTTGTGGGATGTGCAGTGCAAGAATAGAGCAAATGTATAAGGGAAATTGAGTGTGGGTAGGCCTTGTGGCATGGCAACTGATTACTGAATGTAATGACTTAATGTGGCCAACTTATGTTATGAAGTTATCCATTTTCTTTACATCAACCTGGGATCAGCTTTTTATTAAATAAATAGAAATTACAGCTTTTGAGTCAGGCTCATTTAAAACACCAAAACAACTTGCAGGTAAGTCTGGTGTTTTCCTGCTCTCCGGCCCATTGAGATTGCTCATCATAATACTATAGTGTCCTATATGAGCAACATGTCACTGTCCTCAGAAGTGGATGTCAGAAGCAGACCCAACCACTCTGATACCACTGTTGCCCACATCCTGAACAAGTCACAAAAGTCATGGCTTCTTCTCCAGGGTTTCCCTGCCGCACCCAAGCAGGAAGGAAAAGAGTGCCCCGTGATATCTGCGTCACCTGGCAGTCCATGCCCTGGCACCGCCTGCAGCGCAGCTTACGGGTACGAGTGCCCTCCATGCCGCGTGGCAGCTGGCACTCATTAATACCAGCGGCCACGTACGCCTCCCTCTCCCGCCGTAACTCCTCCCCTGCCATGTCTTGCGCCGACATGCGGACAAATTCCTTGGGTGTCAGACTGCCCAACAATAATCCCTGTCTGAGGTGAGAACACTTTGGGTTGCGGAGGTTTGACATCTTGCTGCGTACACAGGCCTTGTATTTGGGCATGTTTTTGCCATGCACTGCATGGATATGATTCTCAATGTTGCAGGCTAACGCTGCTAATGTGTCTGATGTGTACTCAATCTCAGAATCCTTCTCTGGGGTCAGCGCTTCCTCAAGCAACTGTACACATTTTCTCCGAACTGGACAGGGCTCTGAAGAGATGTTTGCAGGGGGGGTCTCTGAATCCACCTGCCTGGATGTGATCTCTGTTGACACCTCTTCCATAGACAAGTCTGTTATCTTTTGTCCATCAGTTTCACTTCCACCACCGACTTCAGGATGTGCTTGCGATTCAACATTCCAGTCTGTACATTCGCTTATTGACTGGCTGTCATGTTGAAAAATGGACTGTGCATCACCTATGGCCAGTTCACATCCAGGCTTATTTAAAGCTGATAAAGACATAGGCAGTAGTTCTGTAGATCCATCTGCTTCTGATTCAGGAGGTTCAGCAGCAAGAGTCTGTTTGTAGATTTGCTTATGTCCATGGCTATATAATTTTTTCCATTTCGAAAGAAGGACCTTAGAGGTTTTTCTCACGTTTGCCTCAGGACAGGATTTGACGAGTCGGTAGAGGACCTGCACGATGTCCGAGCTTTGTAGGTGTGCTAAAGAGACATGCGCGTCTAACAGAAGCGAGAGGAGAGGTGATATGTCGCTGTAGTTACCATTCCGATGCAGTTTTTCTATCTCTTTGGCATGGTGACTGATTTCCTTTGCGTCCATTGTCCAAAAAGCTGGGAAAATGAAAAGACAAAAAAGGCTGTAATAAAGTCTTGTCGTGTAGGCTACTTCGAACCTCACCTGAGTATGCTAAATCGAGGGTCCTATATTCTATTTCTAAACTTTCCCAGCAAACAGCTTCAGAAATAGCCCAACGTGTCACTAGCCCACTTATAAAACGTGCACTCTATCTGTAAGATGGCCTGTGTAAGTGTAGCACAATATAGGCCTTCCATAACTGACAAATTGCGGTAACATTGCAAGAATTCACTGAGGCTAATAATGTTACAGGCTGGTCAGAGTCAGCAGTCAGTTGTTGGAAAACATTCCGTGAACATACCTTAAAAACCACAAAGCATCTGTGACACGATATGCAGATTCATGCAAATCTGTGTCCTTATTTTATCACAATATTCCACAGTGTTTTCTCTCTGCCTACCTACGGTATCATCTTAGCACGACCGCTGTCAAGCACGGGCTGGTCGCCATATTTGTTGTTGTGGAGCAATTGCAATTTTTCTACGCTACCACTAGAGGGAACAGTTGGAAAAGAAATGGCACTCATTTTCTATGCTCATCGTCTCTGGCTGTATGTTCTTGAGGATGGATGCATGTTAAATGTTCATTCAGAGGTAACGGGGAAATAATGAAAAATTCTTGAGATAGCCCTGTGATCACTCATTATTTGTGGGAATTGTAAAATGATGGGACACATATTTCAATATGGAAGAATGCAGTCACTGTGCATGGGCTGAAAATTTGTCGAGCAGTAGGCCTAATTCTAGGCAAAGCCTGCTGCCTGAGGGGGAATTTATTTACTAACTCCATCTATGAGTGTTAAAGCTTTTCAACGCTATTAGCATCAAAGTATTCCTCATTGTGTAGACTAGAGCTTATAGGATCCTGTAGGCTATGTGCAGAGTACACAGTGCTTGTCATGACACATTACAAAGTAATTTAAAATTATCTAGTCAAACGATCTAAAAACAAAAAAGGCACAGGTATGTAAGTGATGAGACTATCTTTTCAAATGTAGATACGGGCAGGCTGCTCAGTGTAATACCTCTGACAGGAATTGCTTAAGGAAACATTCCATCTTCCACGTGCAAGCACATGTTCCAGCAGATATGGCCGTATCCTGCAGAGACATGCCCAGATGGGGGAAAGGCATTAGTCTGCCAGCAGGCACAGTCTCAATAGTAAGCCTATTCATATTTATGCTCTTGGGGCAATACAGATGACAATGACAAATATAACCTGTACTCCAATTACTTAAAAATATATATCATTTGCAAAGGATTAATGATAAGGATTCAGCAAAAGGCTGATTCACATTGAAATGCTGCTGAATGATGCACATCTGAAGACTTCCATGTCCACTTCCTCATTTCCTCTTTATGCAATGATTGTAGCAAGGGATTGCATAACACTGAAACATATGGCCCATATGAATGAGACCCCAAATGGACACATGGAGGAACATGTGGTAAACTGTTAAGCCTAAAGCCATAGTTTGTGCAAAGACCTGCTGTCTGTCTATCCCCACTCTCTCTCTCTCTCTCGCTCTCTCTCTCTGTCTCTCTCTAGCTTTCTGTGCTGAGGAAATAACCGATTTGAATCAGAAATATGTGACTAGGGGACTAAATTTCCTGTTTGCAGTGTAGTGTCACATGGTGTACTGTTGGAGAGTAGATGGAATGTGTGTGCTGTGTTGTACTTGGTGGACTGTGGTCTGAGTATCTTTGCCATTTATCTCTGATGAAGGTCTGAAGTGATACTATCCTCATTACTCTCTCTCTACACACATGTACACACACACACACACACACGCGCACACACACACACACACACACACACACACACACACAGGGGCAGCTGGGCAAGCGCCCACGTTTCATTTAGACTGTTTCTCCTATACTGCTCCCCTCCTCCCATCTCCTGCCAGCTGAAGATCTCAGAGATAAGCACACATCCAAACGAAGGTATGGACACCACTTTTCTGCCTTTCCCATAACACACACACACACATACACACAGACAAACACACACACACACACACACACACACACAATTCAGGCGGTCCCCCAGCACCTGCTCACGGGGAGAGGGGTGGTAGGTAGGCAGGATTCAGGGTGGCTGAATTTCAATAGGGGACGACACAAAGGCAGCGAGCATGTCAGAGCCGCCGGGGTTGTCAGCTCTCCTTCTCGCCTTTGTGCCCCTCTGGTCCGCACACACACAGTGAAACAAACTCGCTAAATTAGCTTTGAAGAGCTCCTCGGCCCATACCTTCATACCAGCCAAGGAGGGCGGGGGAGTGTGAAAATATGAAAACAATTTTATACAGGTACTTCTAAACCACAACGCAGGCAGAACAAGGGCAGACATGACCAGCGCTGAATATTTCAGATTGTTTTCCCTGTTTTGTTACACCGCCATGATATTATGGTTTATGCATTAGGACCCATTCTCAGTCACCAAACATCCTTCTCAACACTTCACGTCTCAAGAGCGACAAGACCGAGATTAAAGAAGAAACAAGATGAAGATTAAAAAAAACGAAAGAAAAATTCGATCTCTTCTCTGTTAGCTGGTGCTTGTCTGGGTTGGCAGTGGATCTGGTAACACAGACTTGAAGTAAAAATGTGTTAATCGATCCCGTTGACACTTGGGTAATTGGCTACACTTAAAACCAGCCTGTTAAAGCTTTTCAACAGAACGAGCAAAACACAATTGTCTTATTTTTGTCTGACGAGCAAATCCATTAAAAAAAGCACAAACGGCGCAAAACAGCCCAATTTATTTTCATGATCTTGAAAACGTTTGATCGTGGAGCACTCTCTGGCAGCAATTCAACTGCAAAATTGTGCGGCATGTCCCGTCTCATCCAGTTTCTGATAAAACAGGCTGTTTGTAATTACCCGTAAGCACACATCGGGAGTGTTTGACGACACCAATGGCACGTCCTCCGTTTCCCGACACCAAGTTTGACTCGTGCCGTCGGAATTGCCTGCTCTTGGCAGGGAATGGTTTGGATGTGTTTAAATGTGCATTTGTAGTGACATAAGCATAAAGATTCTATGTTTCAGTACACACCGCCATGGCAGACTTGTGTCAACAGATACTGCACCCTAAGGGCTGCGTTGTTTGCCTTAAAGACTAGCATGACTCTGCAAGCTTAACATTAAACATCTTCTGCAAAGTGATGCTTGATAAAAAAGATGATTTGGTTTCAACAGCTCATTATCCGTGGTCAGAAACACATGCACACACAAGCACACATGCGTGTGCGTGTGTATGTGTGTGTGTGTGTGTGTCTCATTCCATCTGGGGCGCGTCTGCTGCTCACACTCTCCTCAGGTGTTGCGAGTCGGCTGACCCCCCCGTCTGTCAGACTCCACCAGCGGGGCTCCAAAAAGCCCTTGCCCCTTCTCGTACCGCTTCACCCCCACCCTCCTCCCCTCCACTGCCCCCCGAGCAGGCGGGATCCCAACACCTAACACCCACACCTCAGAGCGGAGCCGAGCGGAGGCTGGCCGGAGAGCACCCGCTAGCCAGGCCAGCTTTAAAACAAACACGGAGCGGGAGCTGATCCAGGGCCAGTTTACTTTTAATCCTGCGGGCGCCCCTCTAAGTAATGAGATTAGCCAGCAAAGCCCCTACAGACATAATGAGAAAATATTGGGTGTCCCCGCTGCTGTGCTGTTTTGGTTTGGTCGTCTTTCAACGTGGAAGGGAATGGTGTGTGTGTGTGTGTGTGTGTGTGTGTGCATGCACATGCATGTGAGAGTGTGCTTGCACATGTGCGTGTGTGTAGGTGTGCATATGAGTATGGTGTGTGTGTGTGCGTGTGTGTGTGTGTGTGCGTGTGCATGTGTGCACATGCATATGAGTGTTTCTGGAGCCATTCCGGCCCACAAAAAGAGCTGGCCTTGCCCCTGGCCCTAAATCAATCCTCCACCTCCACTAGGCCGACAAGCTCGGGCTTTGAGCTGTGCCTGGGAGAGGAGTGTGTGTGTGTGTGGGGGGGGGGGGGATGACCAGAGGTGTCTGCTGTGTCCACGTCTGAAGTGACGCAACACCAACATTCCCCCCAAAAAAAAGTTTTATCACATTTCTGAGCTCTGGACACAATTCATCTGTGATGCATTCTGTCTCTGAAAAACAGACTGAAGTCACTGTGAAGTCACACATTGAAGTCACATTGAGACTGGAAAGCCAGGAAGGGGTGTCTCGTAATACTGCTATCCCATTTGTTAAGATTGTAAAAAGAATCTGGTTCAAGCTCCAACACTGGTCTACATATCTCATCATTATTATTATGGGGTGTCCAGATGCTTCCTTTGTCTCCTTTGGGAGACCACACAGTGTCCTTCTGCCAGCTCAAAGCTGGCTCCTTAATTCAGCAACATTACTGTTAAATATTTTTACACAGCTTATTAAAAGAGCTCTAAACATGAAAATTACTTTTACGAACGTCCAAATATCTGGATTAAAAAGCCTAATCCGCCTATATCCAAGCACCTTGAATGTATTATTTTAATAAGTGCATTAACATTTTAAAGTCGAACTCATAAAATGATAATTGATGGTTTTTCGTTCATATCCACACTTGGCAGCGAAGGCGGACATGTTGGCGGCCCGCCATGCAAATGCAATGTTGACAAGTGGCTTGGCTATGATTAAAAATGTCATGTGTATGACAGCTCTCTCGCTGTTCCTCTGTCTTGGACAAAGCTGGATTTGTTGGGACCACACTGGAGCAGAGGCGGGTGATTCACATGCTCAGGAATGCCACGCTCCTTTAAAAGAAATCATCTCTGCCGCTAAATTGCTGTTTTTCACTAAACAATCGACGTCTCTCGCTCCCTTTTTTTTTTTTTTTTGGTGAAAGCCCATAACAGTGGCAGACGTTTTATTGGAACGTCAACCTGGAGCTGCACGTCTGCGGAGGCTTTTCTTTGTTTACGCATGTCACCATGTGCTCATTGGATCTTCACTGATAAACGCACCGCCCTTCATGACAACAATGAATTTAATTGCATCCTGTTTCCACACTTTGTTTCCAATTTTTTTTTCTCTGTTTATTGGAACAGTGTTGGCTTTTGTGTTGTTTGTTGACCCAGACACTGTCATGGAAAAGTGGGATAGGAATTCCCCCAAAATGCAGCAGGGGCGAAGGATAATCCAAACGGAATGGAATTCTATACATTGAATCACACAATACTGATTTATGGGTTTTTGTATGCAATTGCTCCGAGGCTGTTATTCTGTGGAGATTGCTAAACTGACCTGGGTAGTAAATTTTTATTGCCCAAATACTTGTGTTATTTAGCAGTCATATTTTGCTATAATAATTATATTTTTCTGGGAATTGTGTATATCAGGAAAATGAATACAATATAAACTATGTAAACGGCTGTTAAAAATCAATTCAGAATCTAAGGCTGTTTACATAGCCTTTCCGGATCCTTCTTTGCCATTAACCAGAGTGATCGGAAAGTATGTGAAGGATTGAAAGGTCAGGTTGACAGTATCATTTGGGCTATTTATGCGTCCCTTTCCCGATAGTGACGTGATGGCCTTTAGACGGCCATGCCTGCGAGAGGCTCATTAAGCACGCAGTGAAAGCTCAGAGTGAAATCAGGCCCAGCCGTGTCAGAGGCTCTTTAATGTAGCAGCACTCACTCCTCTTGGCTCCGGCTCCACTTCCCTCCCTTGAAAATTTGGTTTTTATATTTGAGAAACCCAGCTGTTATTTGGCTGGGAGCGGAAGCAGGGGGTTTGGGGGTGCGGGGGTTGGAGGTTGAGGTGGGGGGAAGAGGTTTTGAGGCGCAGATAGCAAACAGAGCTGTTTGGGCTCCCAGTGCAATAATGATTAATCATTGGACATGTTTCCGGATTAATTTTGATGGTAGGGAAAAATATAAACTTTCTAAATTGGAAGAACGAAAAACCTCTGCTCCCTCCTTCTTACTAACAAACACACACACTAACACACGCAAGAACATCTCTACACACCTTGCCTTGAAGTGAACAAATAAAATGATTGTAGAAGTTGCATGAGGAAGAAACATATTAGTGTAGTAGGCTTTGATCAGCCAAATCAGGGCGGACAAGGCTCGGAGCAACGGCGCAGACTGGAGATCGGTTTCCGCGCCAGGGGAGCGCAGACAGCGATACGCCTCTAATACGACACACATTTGGGGCAGCGCCTCTCAGGCAGAGCCCGTGGAGCGCCTCTCCGTGATCACTCCAGAGGTTTGGTTTCCAGTCAGACAAACACCTGTATCAGCGCCCGAGAGTCAAGCGCACAAAGGCCCGGCCTCTAATTCAAGACAAATGTTGGCATTGTCAAATAGAGTCCTGTCGAGCCTGGCGCTCAATCATACAAAGGCCTTTACCTTGACACACACACACACACACACACACACATCCATCCACACTTTCATGCTCAAGCACACACACACACACACAATCCAATCCTACTTGCTCACACAAAACTGTGGAGGTTGATACATTTGCATACTACTTTTACCAGATAATTTAATAAGTTTTATCTGCATCTGTGATTGTTGAATTGTGCATGTAACTGATACCTAAAGAATAATGATTTCCTTTAATGATAAACTGGCACACACTATCACTAGGAAGAGAGAGTAAAGAGGCCAATAAGAAAAAGCTGACTTGTTCCCGTTGGTCATGAGAGGGTAGGGAGTTTGGCAAGTGGCTGCCCAGCCAGACAAAAGTTTTGCTCCCTCCCGAAGTCTGCTGGCCTGGCCCGCACCGTAGGGGGAGGAGAGGGAGAGGGGCAGGCAGGCAGGCACACACACACTGACCACTGAGATGCTATCAGGCTAATTTAATTCCTTTATCGCTAACAATTAGTGGCTCCGCTTCTGCTCCCAGTGGGCCACTCTCTCTCTCTTTCTCTCCCCCTCTCTCTGCACCACCCCCCCCCCCTTCTGTCCTCTTTCTCCCTGTCCAACACAGTGGACTCAGGAACCTCCTCTCCCCCTGATCTACAGGAACTCAACCTCAGCTCTGCTGAGACACATACAGTATGCACCCTTGTCATTACTTCCTCATGACTAACATATGGCTGCTGACACTAAATTATTTCATCAGCCTGCTTCTGATGCAAACATGGAATAAACTATTTAAATGGTCTTTAATTGAGCTCCAGCTAAATATTCAATAACCCTCTAGCAATCGCCAGATACATTTTAACTCAGAATCTAATTAATATAAATTGAACATTATTTATAGGCCAACATTTTTTTTTTTTTCAAAGCGCATGTAACCTTTTTATTTCAGTCAAACTGTTTCGCTTGGTTCACTTTTCATTATTTAACACTCCGGCAGCTATAAAATGATGCGATCCCTCCCGCGGGCCCCCGATGAGTGTCAGCACTCGCGCCTGATGTTGACTACTCATAAAACATGCTCCCATCACATCCAGACGCTGTAATTAAAATGCTGGAGAAACAGGATGCTCGCTGGCCGCCGGGATGCAAATGAAGCCATAATGTAAGTGAAGCCAGCGGCTCTCTCTCTCTCTCTCTCCCTAGCTCTCTCTCTCTCTCGATCTGCTCGCTGCTGCTGCCACGGGACCTCGTATCAAGTGCGCACACGCCCAAGCCAAGCTCCAGATCACTCTCCCTGATGTCCCGTTTTAAAAAGTTAAAGAAGAAAATAAAAACTCCAGTCAACTTTCAGAAACTTTTCCTCCCCAGCTTCTAGGCCAAAGCAGGTCTGGCCTGCCGTTTATGTGTGTACCGAGGGTCTCTACCAGAGCACCTCAAAGCTGCTGACATGCTGACGGGTCTCCCTGAGCCAGCCGTGTATTACAGATGCCTTTCAGTGCTATCAGCTCTGGGGATCAGGCCGCGTCCTCAGCCGCTAAGCAGCTGCCTACAGCGGCCGTGTTAAGTGAGGGAGATAAGCCGAGCCCTAGCCGCCGAGGGACCTCGCTGGCCCTTCCCCATGTCAAGAGCACTAAAAGCTCCAACAAAGGACTCTTAATTGCCTCCTATTCCTGCCATTAGCACTAGTTTAACGGGCAGCCTGCCCCCTCGTTAGGAGACGGGCTGTATTTTCCGCGCACACTTCACCGCCTCCGAAACCTCACTCCCCACCACAGGGACACTTTCGCCCCTCGCTGTGATGTCATAATGGGTGGTTTGTATGAGGCCTTTCTCTTATCACCGGCTTACTCTGAGAACTACTGAGAACATTTTAACAGGTGACATCCTGTGCCCTTGGTGTGTGTGTATGTGTGTATGTGTGTGTGTGTGATCAACTGTGTGCATCTTTTTCTTAGCCTTTGCATTGAACAATGCCATAAAAATGCCATGGACCCAGACTGATTGTGACAGGCCCCATTCAGGCCAGTGCGGTGAAAAGCCCTGGAAGAGAATGAGGATGCTTCAGGCCTGTCGGCTCATGCTAGTCTTCTCTCTCCATCATCATTAGACAATAGGAACAAAGGGACCATAGTGCTCCATAGTGCTCCTTTGAGCGTGAAGGGCTGATGGTATGGATCACCCTGCTGGCATCGCCTCTTGTTCGATCCGACCTGAGGAATGTGGTCTCCTCAGCAGGAAGGGGGCCTGACTGGCTGGGTACTACAGGGTTACATTCCCAGAGAGTTCTAGCCTAAGGTCTACAACATCATCTAGATCTGAGCCATGATCTGCATTGTGATTTGCGCTGTGAAAAAAGGTCTTGGTTTCACTGGGCCAGACCATTTTGGGTGACGAAGAATGTTGATGGAATGAAACCGGGTTCCCAGAGCCAGGCTCCATTGTCAATGTGCGGAGTTCTACGCGTCTTATCTCAAAAACCCAAACAGGAACTATGCAGAGTTCTGCCCTTGGAATAAAGTCTCACGAAACAGGGAATTCAGACCTAACACAGTGTGAACTGGAAAGTGAAACAATTGTGCAACCAATAACGGCGGGCGAGTCCAAGGATAATACACTGTGGTCTCCCCATGCAGGTGGCTGTGAAACTCTAAGAACGTCTCTGTCCATCTGTTATGGAACCACAGGCACCTAAGCCTTGCTGAGGGAGTGCAGGAGATGAGGTGTTTAGCTACGAGGCTAAATCATACCTCCACAGAGAGACCCATCCAGCTCCCGTCAAACATCGCCTCGCACTAAAGTTCAGGAAGAGTTCTGTTGCCATGAAACATTCTGATTCTCGCAGACCCAGTTGGGAGAGTCACAGACGCCTAAAGGGATAAGAGCAAAACTGTAACCTTGATGACAAGACTCTGTTGTTTCCTTCAGGTCTGCTGCCTAGGCGAGTACGGCTGTCAAACAAGGGTCTCTGTTTAATGAAGACATTCTCTTGTCACATTAGTCAGTCAGCTGTCTCTAACGAGATGTTCGCCTCAACTTTAACGAGAAAATAAAAGACGTTTGAAGACGACGCCACTCAGAAGAAGGACCTCTTCCTGACTTGTCAAGGTTTTCACAAAGATGTCAGAGATCACTTTGAACTTCCAATCACTGACACTTTATGTAATCACCTTTTCTCAGGAAATAAGTAAGGATATTACTTATCTAAATCCTCAACAATCCCCAGACCCTTCTTCCCCTCTTTTGTTGTGTCTTTCTTTTTTTCCTTCCTTCCTCTCTTCTTTCTTTCTCTCTTTCGTTCTCTCTCTTTCCTGCTGCAGATAGGAAAGTTCACACAGCAGGCTTGGCTGGTCTGTGACTCAATCGGCGGGCAGCCACGGATGAGAGGCTTGGGTCAGTTCCCTTTCCATCCACTCCGGATCTGAGGACCATTCATCTCACAGACGGCCTACGCCTATGGAATGTACGTCAATCAGAATGGCTGTGTTATCTTGGGCAACAGCTCTGGCCGGGTTGCGTTGGCGTGGGGGCCAGCTATCACCTGCAGCGAGGGCAACATGTGGAGAGCAGCATGCCAGTCCGTGCCGTCAAAACTTACTCTGGATTCCGAACCGGCTCTTCAAAGCAAGTGAGGGGCCTCTGCTTCCAGGGTCCAAATTAGAATCAGACATCGGAGAACAACAATGAAACGTGTCAAAGAGAGGAATCAAAGAGAGGGAGAGAGCGAGAGATGTTCAGATATGTCAAAGATTGGACTAACATCCCATCAGCTGTCCAAACCCTAGACTTAAATAAACATGGAGGAGACTTGTAATGGCGACTGTCACTACAACAAGCCCTACTGCGCCTTCTCCAAACATTCAAACAACAATATAGGGTGAGCCATCCCCAAGCGCCTGCCTAAGGGTGGTTTTCACTCCTCTGATTCACTCATCCTAGTTTAGTCTTCAGGGGGCCCAGCTGAAGAGTGGCAAATCTCCCTTCTATACCCCCCCCCCCCCCCAACACACACACACACAGACACAC
>JAVQKI010090700.1:0-14675 GCA_036025975.1 Nematalosa erebi
AATAGTTTCAAACTTCAACAGAATCCAAGCCTCCAGTAAGAAATCGTTTGTCAATTACTGAAGTTCCAGACCCTCTGTACGAACGAAGTGGAGTATGAGGGGAAGGCAAGGCCAGGCTAAATCTAATCAGTCCTGGGCCCATATTCACAACATTCAATTTAATGTTGGTGCTAAGAGAACTTCTAAATCACGCTAAAAGTTGTGAAACGTATTTACAAAGCAGCTGAGAGCAACTTTTACTTAGGAAAAAAGGCAACTCTTAGGATAAGATGAGAGTTCTGCTTACATCAGTGATTGAGTGATGAGTGACAGGTCTATGCAGGTAGGCATGTGCTACGATGTGTTGCTGCGCGAGTATCTTTTGAATAAGTGCTGGCGGAGATCACATGCAACAAAGAAAACGGAAACATAATACACTGCTTACTGACAACAAGTATTTGCACTGCATTGATGATCACGTTTGCATAGATAGGGGTTTCTTCTAAATTCGCCTGTTAGGAGCTACTTTTAGGCTTAAGATTTTTTGTGAATATGGGCTCAGAACTCTTCCTTGATATAACACCTTTTTGCAAGTCAGGGGCTACAGAGCTGGCCACCACCCAGGCATTTGCAATAAATCTATCATGCTGCCTCACGGCTGTTATTTAAAATTCCATTGACTCCTGCTGTACTGCATGTGCGCAGAAGATTGTGGGCACTTGAATGTCATTGACCTGTAGATAAATCCTTGAAATTCCTGAGAGGACAGGACTCGGTAATTGGTTGAATTATGACACAGTGCTTGGTGAAATTTAATGACAACTAATTGAAAAAAACAGCTGTTGCGAATCCTTCTTTTACTTCAAAAAACTCTGACAGCCTTCAGCTCCTCTACAGTCTCAAAGCTGTAAAACTAAGAGTCAGAAAGATGAACTAACCTTCATTCTATTGCCTGGTTTTCACTGGGATTTTGTAGATTCTGGAAGAGTCAGACATTGATAAAGACGGCACAGTGAATCTCTCTGAATTTCAGCATGTCATCTCCAGGTCTCCAGACTTCGTCAGGTAGGATGGCACCAGACCGGTTATACATCATCTCTAGTTATTGCCAATGTTTCAATGTGCTTCTGCTGAAATCTTTGGTTGACTCTTCTTTTGCAGTTCATTCAAGATTGTCTTGTAAACTATGTCAATTTGGCTAAAAGGATTTGGAAGCTGTTCAACGGGGTCCACTATTGTCACAGAAAACACCAGCATTGTTTCCTTCCAAAGAGTTTATAACATGATGGTGCCTTTGAACAAATATTGTGTGTGTGATTTAATGTTTTCTATCATGGGTCTGTAATGGGGCATTTTTAATGTAAAATGTTTTTATGTGAAATCTTAGTGCAATAAACTAACTTTCTACTGTGTACAGAAAAGTTCTTCTTCAGTGTAAATTGATTTCATGTTGCGATGGACAATCCACCTGAGTTAGATGCCAAGTCTTTTGCATGAGATCTTGGAGGGTCTGCTTGAGTTACAGACACAAATGTGTTCCATGGCCCACATGTCACATCCACCACACGCAGTCCATGTCTTGGGAAGAAGTCCACAATGGCAGGTTGATCTGAGCTGCATAGGTTCCCATGCCCCAACTGTCCATAGTCACCTAAATATAAAATGCAATACATATGTCAGTAACATGTACAACAGTAAAAAAAAAAAAAAAAGTATTGTAAATGTAAAGCATAGCATGGTAAATTATTTAATAGAGGAAAAAAACATCAAATCAACAATACAATAAACTATCATATCTGTTGTATGCGCCGCATGTAATGGTACAACATTAATGCAAACATATATGTTCTCAACTTACCCCATCCCCAGGTATATAGATCTCCTTGACCTACCAAAAAAAAAAAAAAAAAAGGATCATTGAAGAGTGCTTTTAAGAAAAACCTGTTTGAACTATATCTAGTTTTAATATGGACTAAAAGATATTTACTATGACCTAACTTACAACTGACAGCAGCTGTGTGGCGGGACCCACAGCTAACTCTGCTGACTTCAGACACATTTGGAATGTCCAGCAGCGCAGGGAAGGCCTGGATAGAGATGAATACATCCTCAGCCGTCTCTTTCTGCTCACTTCCGGGTGGACCAGTTTCTGGTGGAAAAAACAGTCTTCTCCGTTAGACATTAAACAATATTAACGCATAGATTTTTTACATGATGTCAACACTGTACCAATGTATTTTCTTAGCCTGGGATTTCCCATGCTGCCTTGCACGCTCGGACCGAACTGCTCGGCAGCCTGGGGACCATTGGCGAAATCTTCGCATGGATTTGGGGACCAATCACAGAACGGGGAGGGAGTGCAAGACGATGACAGGTACTACTCCACGGAGAAAGTTTGTAGTTCTTAGCATAGTGGACCTTGATGGTGGCAGCAGAAGCGACGCCAACTTTCAACGAAGCTTTAGGCTTTAGACAGGTTAAGTTGAAAGTTTGTTTTAAAACAAGATCAGCGGTTGACTGACGTATATGACAGACATTCGTAGTGTCAAATAAACGGCTCCAGACAGTCGTAAACCACACCTCCCCTACTAGAAAATGAATAACTAGGTTCCCAGACTAAATATCACTAGTGATTATTTAGTGTGGCGTTAGCGCGGCTAGTATTTTCTAGCAGCTGGAATTGGTAATAGGTCCATACTCCTTGTACCAAATGCACATGACACATCTTGCTCATTGCTAACACTGAAGACAACTGAGAGAGAGAGTGGCAAAACTGAATATATTCTTTATTCTATACTTTTCATGTTTGCCAACGAGGGCATGGTGACACTGTTCCCCTATCCTTGCTTGTGTGATGTGATAACCATATGCGTAATAATACTTGTGGCGCCACATGCATCTATTTTCCTCCTCACTCCACAAAAACAAGCAGGACAGCTGTGGCCACTGACACTGGCTTTAGTGCAGTATGGTTCAAGGAAGTTGTTAAAATGAATTAGGCCAACATCACCCTGCTTTATTACCGTGTTTGTTTAATTTTTGCCACAGGGTTTTCATCATTATCAGTGTATGACTAACCTTTGTTTAGTTCACCTTCCTTCCTGCAGCGCCGTGATGGAAGGCCCAGCTGACCGCTCTCATTCCAACCCCAAATATACAGATCTCCGCCCTCTTGCAACAGCCCGTGCAAACACACACACACACATAAACAAAGAGATCAGTCCAATCAGAATACACTCAGCTTCAGAAGTAATTTAAAGATGCATTCTTTACATATAATCCATTGCATAAATTCTTCACAGGATCTTCTGATCATTAAGTATGTGTATATAAAATAGCATGAATGTTCAAGCCCTGTCCTACGCAAACAAACAAAGTGGCTGGACAGAGCCACACACTCTTCCAGCAGATGAGCACATTGTTTCAGATGTGCAAGAAGGAGCAGCAACACTGAATTCGCTGTTTCAATATAAATACACTAAAAAAATCTTTTAGAGTTTTCCTGCATGTATGCAAACATACTATAGTTGTCAATGCTTGCTTGTCAATGAATGTTTGTTTCACTTATGCAGAATCTTACCACTGATGCATGCAGAATGCCATCCTCCTGCAGCCACTGAACTTACAGGAAGACCCCACAGTGCCTCGACCACCCTTGGCTCCTCCTCTGTAATCAGATTTCCATGGCCTAGCTGACCATGGCTGCAAATAACACAGCTTATGAGTGCACTTCACATGCTAGCTTGATACTGGTGTCTGAAAGCAGCATAAATACTCCAGAAACTCTCTTACCCCCTTTTACCCTGAGAGGTTATAAAACTGACACAGTCTCGCCCAAGCACATCACATACATCACATTAGTAAGATCAACCAGCAGGAAGTCTCACCTTCCACTACCCCAGGTGTATATGGTGCCATCAGCACACTGTAGGACGGCATGACCTGTTCCCAAAGCCAGCCTCTTTGCAAGGAGCTGAGGGGACAAGGGATGGAAAAGAGGGGCTCCTGAGGCAATGTATCCCCCTGGAACAAGTGGGAGCGGATTGGAATGACCTCTGACTTCCAACTCTGACTTCCAAACAAGCTCTCTGTCTGAGCCTTCACAACTCCAGCATTCTACTTTGTCTGTGAAGCGGAGAGTCAGGTAACTCTCAGTGACACAGGCATCCACACATCCACTGCTCCCGCTGATGCCTTTCCGGCTGTCTGGTGAGCCATCAATGAATCCTGTCAGATGCACCTGTCCTTTACCTGAGAAATGGCAAGAAATGACGAGACCAACACTAGGTCAGAAGCAGGTAGGCTTATATTTCATACGATGACATGACATGAAACACATGAGCCTATTCACTCTTAACACTAATCTGTGTGCGATTCACCACATGCCCACTAAATCAACTGCAGCATGTAATTTTAATTATCGAATTAAAGTATTAAGGATTTTGTTAACTCAGGTAGTCAATTTTAGATTATGCCTACCTTTCGCCGAAAACAAACCCGTGCGACTCCAGCACGCTGTGATCTGCGCATTCAAACATTCAGGATCCTTATCTTGCTCGGTAGTGTTGTCCGGTACAACAAATTTGACTGTGCTGTCATTCGAGTGGTGTAAAGCCGCAGGAATTACTATTTTTTGTTGTTTCTCGCCACATGTCCCACAATCCGATTTATCGAACAGAACAATTTGCCCAAAACCATTAAAACCAAAGCCATACCAATTCATTTGGTGGTGAGACATAGTAGTAGTTAGAAGCGTCTAGGGTTTACGTTAGCTAAGTTTGCAGTCGTTATTTCCATCGGGTAAGTTGTATAATTGTGTGCATGCCTTATTTATTAATGTTAATATCCAGGCAAAGACACGACACGAAGCACGCATTCGTACGGGCAGCTCTGCACTCAATGCAAACAAACTTTAGGGGAGCGCCATTGCAAGATTGCAAGTTGGATTCATGCGCATGCGCAAAGATGTCGTTGTTGTGTCATCCTTGCTTCTCGTTTTCAGCACTTTATTGTGCAGAAGGCAGTTGTACACACATATTTAGTGTTCATTATAAAAGGCACAGCAAACCATTATTCAACAGAATGCAAACAAATCCTTACAAACATGCTAAATATACCCAGCATTGAAATACCACTCAAATACTTCAGGGTATGGCCCTTCACATTGACATAACTGTTCTGCATTGCATCTGAAATATCTCTAAATATCTTTCTTAAAGACCTCTCTTTAAGACTTTATTTTGGAATGAAAGGGTGTTAAATACTATGGAAAGACATAAAACAAAGAATTGTTGAATATCTGTCTGTGAGTATGAGACATTTGGTCAGATTTGGTGTCCAGAAGCTGCCTGTGATAGAAGTGTAAAAAATAAAACAACCTTTTTGGAATGTGGCCTTGTGACAGTATATTATTCTGCACTTGGCTTAACACAAATCTAGTGTTTGTGAAAGAAGCTGATGCTTATTATAATTTCTTATAATTCACTTCAAACGAAGTTGATAACACTGCAGCCTTTTATACTAGTTTTCTAGAGCACTGCCTGCCTCTCAGTGGGACATGATGACCATAGAGATGACCATGGCTAACTCTACTGCCTCTAATGCCGAAACATCACACAACCAGAGAGAATGAAAACATGTCTTGAAGTCTTCTGTCCTGCTAGACATTTGAAAGTCCCATGTGCTATAGTGGAGATTCCCAGGAGAGCTGTGGTCATGCCTCAGATCTGGGCTCTCCCGCTTGGTCTCCGGGCTGGATGATTCCATAGCCAAGGGCCAAGTCCAGACACTTCTGGGCGACACGAGCCTCAGGACCAATCGCTGGGTTGTCCCCCTTGGCCATGACAGAGAGGATCTCCAGTGCCTCACTCTCCATGAGCTTCTCCGCCAGGTCGCGCTGCGCCTGCATTAGATTCATTGTGATAACTGCGCCACGGTGACGGAGGTCCTGACTGTCGCTTAGCAACAGTGCCTGCAGGATTTCGAGCCAGTGGCTTGTCTAAAGCAGGGAAGGACACAATGATGAGGATGACATAAGGGCGAACTTCAAGATAAAACTTTTTCTTATGAAAAAATCACATTTTTCTCCATGCAGACATGAAATCCTGTCCTGTAAATTTTTCAGTCATGGAGAACATTGCAACATCAGGGTTTTATGACAGGCTGCCTTGCCTTTAAAATACATCCCATCTCTGGCATTATTAAACATATCCAAAACTGTGCTCAGGTTTATACCACTGTAGGCTGTAAAAAGCTTACCATGTCAGGGATGCGGGCACATATGTCAGGCTGCTCCACTGTCAACATGGCTAAGGTACCAGCTGCCGCCTTTCGAAGCCTCTCATCGTCCTCACCACAATACAGCACTAGCAACTTCAGCCGGTCACTCCCTGTGTCCAGGAACAACTTCTGTACCTGAGGCCAAATACAAGGACAACTCAACTTTTTTACCTGTTTTTCTTCCAGAGGGGAAAAAAAAAAAAACATCTTACATGCTGCTAGGTAATTTCATATATTCATTCACATATTATAATGAGAAGTAATACCTACTGTGCCCCTTTTTAATAGTATTGGGGAATTTTATACAACAAATAGAGAGTGACAGGAAGTGAGCGGAAGAGAAATATGGGTCAGGACTGGGAAATTATTGTAGTTTGGATTCAAACCCAGCTCCATAGGGACACTTGGGTCCAAAAGTGCATAAGCTCCTAGGCATCTGTAACACAAATATCCAGGTGACTCACCTCTGTGCTTAGGACCAGGTTGCACATACACTCGGTGGCTGCAGCACGCACCATTTCATGCTCCTCAAACATATAGCCCTCTACCTTTGGCACAGCCTTCTCCTTAATGATCTTCTGCCTGCCCAAGACAGTAGCGGTTCATTGGTTCAGAGAACTTACAGTAGATATCACTTTATTGCAACGTCAAAAAACATCAACTGTATTTTTAGACGGTTGCTAGGATGCATATTTTTTTATAAGTGACATCTGCAAAGCACAATGACGTATTTAATGGCACAAAAAAGTAGTCTACTGCCAGACACATTATACTAACAATATCCCATAAAGGCAGGGTGAAGACATTCTTTTCTTCAGCTCACTGACCTGAGTTTCTCATTGATGCCAGCCAAGTTGGTAAGGGCCATCAGTGCCTCAAAGTTTTGCAGCATTGTGCACTCCAGATGCAGCAGGCTGACAAGAGGACGGACCACCTCATAGATCTGAAACAGCAGACAAAAGTTTGTACAACAACAATAACAATGTATTTATATACTGTAGAACATACTCAACCACCTCCAACATCTAACACCCACGAGGGTTAGCATAACATATGGAGCCCCTATGGGATGTTGTTGTGCGTTAAGTGGGTGGAGGGTGATATTGAATGTGTGTGGAAAAAGATACATTTGTGTAAATGAACCAGCTCTATGAGTTCAGAATGAGAATATACTGTACCCACCAAGAACGGACTAGCAGCATAACTTTAAAATAATAATATAACATTTAACCCTTTATACAATCAATGCTTTTGACAAACCATTGCCACTATCTTTGCTGTCATTTTAAACCTTGAAACCCACAAAACAGGTCACTCACTCTCTCGCCAGGGAAGGCAATCTCTGGGTTGTGTGTTATGGTGATTTTGGCCAGTGCCTGTGCTGCTTTGGTCTTGCCCTTGTCGGTACTCTCTGTGACCAGTGGGAGAAGAGCCTAAAACATAGAGCAAGACTTGTTTTGATGCCAATACATATGGGAGTATAAATGCTGTGTGACAGAAGTAGATACTTCATATGCATGAGGATGATCAGACCTTTCCTCCCCCCTGTGCCACCACTGTTCCCCGGTCCTCTTGTCGTTCAACCAAGGCCAGGAACACCCTAGAATGTTACAACCAGAGGAAATATTACATACACAAAGCACTAACCGTAATCTTAATTTTCACACTCTAGCAAAAATTCTAACTATCCGTCTAAATTGATCAAGTTAGAACAAAAAGGATCGTGCATTATTTGAACATGCACCTATATTTACCGGTGGGTGTATGTAATGTAAGTGTGATCAGAAATGATCATACCTGGCAATGCACTCTCTGCAGGACTCAGTGAGGGCCGGGCTCTCCTGTTTGACCATACATGCCAACGCTGACACCACCCCAGCCTCCAGCAGTTTCACCAACCGCTTCTCCACATAGGATGGAGCATCCTGACACATACACACACACACACACAGACACACAGACACAAACTCATAGTACAATTGTAAACACTAAATCTGTAGCAAAGTAAAGGCACTGCCAGCTCAGGGTCTGGGCCCTGCCTTAGTTTTAGGTGCATCCCCTTATACCAACAAATGTGTCAAATTTGGGGCCCACTGTTCACTTTTATCATCTTTATCAAGTAAAGATGATGGTCTGAGAATTTTTTAATTTCTATGCAGACTAATGCTAAATTAAACTCATCACAGTATTGATAATACCTTTGGATGTTCTTCAGGAACATGTTGTTTTGCATACTTGGCCAACTCTACCATCTGTGGATCAGGCTTCTCGACATCATAGCTGTTGGTGCAATTCACTAGCGTGGAGCCAATAGCAAACAGCACTGTCTTGTCCTCAGACTGTGGGGGGCAGAGAAAAGACAATACACTTAGTGCTGGTAAACAGGAGGGTTTTCAGGAACCAAGTGGAATCATTTGTTTACATTCTAAAATTCAAAGACTGCCAGACTACCTTAGCCAACTGGAACATGGCCTGTAGGGCATTCTTGTCCTGCACGAGGTCCTCTTTCACATCTGCGTCAAAGGTCAGATACGCAAGGCCCTCGATGGCCCATCGCCGTGAGGTGGCTGGCAGGGACTCATTGCATAGCCACCTGTGAAAAAAAAAAGATTCAGAACAACATTGATTTCTTCATCAGAAAGCAAGACAAACTAAATTAAGAATGGACAAGCTGACAAAAGCCACTTAAAATAATGACTTACTTTCTGCACTGTTTAGCCAATTTTAATGTGGAGCCTTCAGCAAATTGTTTCATGCTGAAATCAGTGCCTCCTGCTGATCCCAATTTGCACAATCCCTGTGACACACACACACACATACTTTTTAGAACTCAGAAACAGAGTGGGGCTCTTAAACCCAATGTAGCTATACACACTAAAGAGCTCTTAGGCCTGACACACACCACCAGTGCCCTGACACGTATCCTGTCGTTTTCGCTGTTCTTATAGAGGTCCTTCAGGAGTGACACGCCGTTAGCTGTGATGAACGAGGCCCTCTTGGCCTTGCCGGCTGCGTGGATGAGAGTCTCCACTGCCACCTGCTGGTGGACCAGGTCCTTGGAGGCACAGAGGGCGATGACCGCGTCCATCATGCCAGACAGCTCCAGCGTACGGTTGCCCACATCACTGGGGCCCTGCAGTAGCACAGACACTGCCTGGATTGCCCTCAACTTCGATTCCAAGCTCGAACGTTCAAAATGACTCCTGGGAATATAGGGCAGGCAGGGCAAAGGCACTTAGTTTTCATTTGCGTCATTTGCAGGTCAAAACTGTACACTGGACTCTATGGCAAAGTCATTATGGTACCTCAGAGTAGATCACATTGTTTACTATATCAGAAGATTATATTTTAATAGGAAGACTCTATTCTGTTGTTTATAATAATTTATCATTGTTTACAATTTATCTTTAAACTGGTACAAACATCTACAGTAGGATTCGTCATTTCTTCAAATTTAAAGTGCTAATAATCAAACAAGCAGCCAATATGCCATGTGTTATCTCATTCTCACGGTGCCTGTCTACTTTTTCTACAGTACACACAGATATTAGACCTGATACATGACTGCCACATTGCCTACATAACATAACTGATACATTGTATTTCACTCACTTCACGTATTCTTCACAAATGCGGTTGAAGTTCTCCCTCTCAGCATCACTTTTCAGGTCATCATAGAGTTTGTTAAGAAGCACTGAAGCACTCATGTGGGAGTTGTCTGTCAATGGGGGGCCATTGCCTATCTCTGGTACTGTTCCTGCCACTTCAAGAATGTTCTTAAGCCCTGAAAGTGGTAGAATGATCCCTTATTTAGCTCTTGAATAACATGGTTTCCATGGGCAAAAGCCTCAGTTTTCCAGTCTAGCCCTTACCCTGGTCTGTCACCCACAGTGTGAGTGAATTGTCTGGGTTCTTTGGCGATTTTCGGGGAACCTGCTTGACCAGCAGGTTGATAGCACTGTCTCGCCCGGGTCCCGACACACTAGGAGCAGCAAGCATGTCCAGGAGGTGCCGCATCATGGAACGCAGCTCACGAGACGGTTCTGTGGGACAAACACACATACCATTTCATATCTAACTTTATACAATGAAAAGAACAACCTAATATATGTACACGTATATGTACATGTACATTTTTTTCAACTGATTCCTGTAGGATGTACAGCAAACATGATTCTTCAACAAAGTTTAAAAAAAATATTGGTATAATCATGGTGTGCGCTTGTTTGTAAGGGACTGAATAAAATATTAGCTTGAACAGTCACTGACAAAAAAAAAAATTCTGTCAGACATGTTCTTACCAGGCAGGATGGCCTCATCCTTCCCTCTGATGGCCTTGTGCATGCCCTCAGTGAGGGCTTCAAACATGACTTGCAGAAGGTGGCAGGCAGCCAAAGACACGGCCTGCTCACTGGAGCCCATGACTGCACACAACTTTTCCATGCCAAGTTCATTCACGATAGCCATGGTCTGTCGACAAGGACAGACTTGTTTTACAACTCCCACCTCTAACATAAAACATGCTTGTATATGTGAACTTTACTTGTTGAGTATAATGTGATATTGATCATCTCAGGAAAAAAAAAAATTACTCACCCTTGACTGGTGTCCAGTACACAAGCCAACCAGTGTTCTCAGGGCAGACAACACAATGTCCTCTTGCTTTGACTCAAGGAGCCTCTGAAGGAGTTTAACGCCATCGTTGCGAAAGATCTGCTCAGCTCCTGCGTCCTCACGGGAGAGGACCACCAGATTCTGAGCTGCCTGCAGATATACAAAAAGAAAGACAGCATGAAAGGAGAGCAATAGTAACAGAAAAAACATCTACCCTGTGTGTGTGTGTGTGTGTGTGTGTGTGTGTGTGAGAGTGTGTGTGTTCCTGTGATGATGATTATAATGATATCCTTTACCTTCTGTCTGTCTGATTGTGAAGTTGAACTGTCAATCAGAAGTTTAAACATCTGCTGGACACGAGCGTCTGTGGAGGAGAGCTGTGATGCCTGAAGGAGTGACCAGGACAGAAAACAAAAACCTTTCAGCTACACGCAATTCAATGAATTACAAATTCAGTACAAAAAAAGGAAATGAAAATACAGTAATTCTAATGCTATGTTTCTCCACTGTACTACCTATGTAACAATGTTGAAAAATGTATTCTTTTTTTTTCTTTGCTATCCATGGTTACCTTTTGCTGGATATGAGCACCAAGTTGACGCAGGAGATCCTGAAATGCTTTGTTTTTGGGCTCCAGCTGTGCGCATTTCTGGGCATCCAGAAATGCCTGATCCAGTCGGCCTAGGTTCTGTAGAGCCTGCGCACGACGATACCTTGCCTTGATGTCACCTGGGTCGGTATCGAGAGCTGGACAAGGTGCATACTGTTTACTGTTCACGACATCCATGACTCTTTTTTTTACTTCACTTGAATTTGGCCATATGGAAACACATGGAATGCTATGGTAAGAATTGAATACCTTTTGAAGCGTCTGTCTCTGCCTTGGAATAGTCCTCCAGCTTCAAGTAACAGGCAGAGCGGTTGCGATAGAGGACTGCATTATCGGACTTACTCTCGCTAAGTTTCAGTGCCTTGGTGTAACAGCACAGGGCACCTTGAAAATCACCCGTTTTGAAGAGATTGTTCCCTTCCTCCTTCAAGCCCGCCGCGTCCTGGGTCATCTACAGGGTATATGCAATTGTACATTACCTATCTAGTTATGACATATTGCAGCTTGAGCTAGTGCACCTAGTGCAGCTTCCAGTGCAGCTTCTGTAACTTTTAGTCTACTTACTGCCATAGTCCATAAGGTGTAGAAAACACAATCAAGGAAACCTGCATACATTCTTTACAAAAACACAATCACTGAAAATCAGTAAAAAGTGTTAACCTAATGGATGAGGTCTGAATGTACCTGGTTAGTTTGACTGACTTAACTCGTACTATCATAACCCTGTTGAAAAAGAAAAACTGCTTCAAACCAGCCTAAGCTGCTGGCTAGGTTTAGCTGATCTTAGTTTTTTACCTGCTCTTGCTGGTCTTTCTGGTTGGGCCACCATTTGGGCTTGCTGGTGTGACCATCTCAGGAAGCTGGTCATGTTGGTGTCACAAGCTACGTGAGTGTGCTAGTTTATGTTGGCCATGCTAGGGACCAGCCTATCAAGCCACAATGATGGTAATGTTGATTTGACCAACAATACCATCATAATTCTACCATCATAAGCTGGGACAATCAACCAAACCAGCAAAAACTCTCGCGAACACAGCTTCAGCTGGTCAACCATCAGAGGAGAGTCAAACAAGCTCAACGAGCGAAAACATAGCTTAAACCAGCAAACCATCATAAGCTGGACAGGCTGTTCTTTTTCAGCAGGGAACTTACCTTATCGTTTCCGTTTCTGTGGAATGAAAGGGAATGTAAACTCTTTGGTAATGTAATGATTTGATGTAAGGAAGTTCTTGAAAATATTATCAGTCCATATTATACTTCTCCGTTATTTTACTAGACTGTTCTAGTGCCTAACTTGTGTCCTGTGTAGCTTATTTCCGGGTATGGTGCGCATTGATGACGATTTGGAGCAGCCCCTCCTCTCCTGATAGTTCCATAACCATACATGGCTGTGCTGCTCTGAGCGGTCCTGAGTGTCTCTAGGCAGTCAGTTGAATTATTTGCTTAAATTCCGTCAGATAGCGTACAACCCTGTTAATGTAGGCCTATCTATGTATTCACTTCATGTTACTATCATCGTCTTCTCAGCAGATCACTGACAGAAAATAATAATAGAAAAAGAAACAGCTGCCATTGATCATACATTTTATGCTATTGATAGTCTACAACTTTTGCCACAGACAAAATTATGGGGTGACTATTTTTGGCTGACTTTAACTCAGACAGGGGGGATATCGAATGCATAATGTATTTTTCAAAAGTAGTGAACAGTACGATTGTTTTTTCAACTGTATGTGCTTGGCACGAATGCTTATGGCAGTGCTGAAGCTTACATGAGACTTTTCAGGTCATTCCCTCAAGGCTCAGCCATCCTGCAATGTGATACTGTTTATTTAGTTCCCATGGAGACAAAAGAGCCCAGAGGGATACACTGAGACAGAGCCAGTCCTCAAGTCCCTGTTATCTGTGAGTGGCAACCCAGATGGGGATGAATGGCTGTACAGAATGGGTCATGTATTTCACTTTGTAGGTCTACTCTTGTTAACTGGAACCCCTGGCTTTTGCAATAAGGCAGTAGTAAGAGTCTACTGGAAGAGTTCTTACTGGAAAAAAAGAAAAGAAAAGTTCTGAATAAATATGACAGCTCTTGTGGGTAACATAGCCTACGCCTTTGTGCTGACCCTGACAGCTTGTGATGAATTATTGAGACACATGTTCAAATCCAGTTTCTGAAGGACTTTGCTAAGATAGAATCAAGATGCCTTTATATAGCCTATGCTTGACTTGGACCTCTCCACAATCTTTAAAAGTGTTATCACTCCATATCCCAACATATCTTACGTCAATCATTTGCGTTTTGATACATACTGTATTCATTGATCCCACCTCAGTGGGAGATGCCAGTGAAGTATCCAGAAATTCAATCTCAGATTGAGGTAATCAGTCGTTAAAACCGGCTACATCATCTTCATCACCACCACCATCATCATCATCATCATCATCATCATCATCATCATCTTTATTTGCAAGACTCAGGGTCCAAAAGAACATGCAGACTACAGTATACATGCACAATGTGAAAACACACAAACAACAAAACAAAACGAAAAAAATAAAAAGTCTGTGAAGACTATGAAGATAATAAAAGACCTCCACATTGGTGACCAAATTGTACTGTAGCTGGGATTATTCAGCAAGTTATAATGTTGTTCTGTGACATATTCAAGTGACAGATAAATTTACACATCAGGTTTATCAGCAATGCTCTAAAGGTGCTGAGTCTTGCATTACAGAACAGGGCACTGGCACTGCAGCACCTTGATCTCCTGAGTAGAACCTTAACTGACTTGCTTTTTAAACTTTACCCATAAGGGTGTACAGTGGTGTATACAGTGTGCTTTAAAAAGTTAGATTAACTTTATCTGATCATATAGGCTATGCAATTTCCTAATCAAAATATTAGCTTGGGCATAGAACATGATGTGACATATTATCATCATCAGATACATGGTCTGCAAGCACTTCAAGGAGAGAGAATAACCAAATCATCAGGATACATTAGATTTACATTTACATTTATGCATTTGGCTGACGCTTTTATCCAAAGCGACTTACAAACGAGGGAGAACACTCAAACTACAACACAAGGGCAAGCTAAGCTAAGAAGTGCTAAAAGTGCAAGCTGTTGCTACGAAGTCAGGCGTAGATAAGTGCTAACAAGTGCAAGTTCTTTGTTTAAGTGCAAAATGTAGTA
>JAVQKI010090714.1:0-12000 GCA_036025975.1 Nematalosa erebi
TTGGTATGCTTCGCAACATTGTCCAATGGTATTCAAATTCCACGAAATCATGACTTCTTAAAGCGCATTTAAACAGATGATGTATAGAGAAATAGAATTCTAAAACGTGCACTGAATTCGGTTAAAGATTTAGTATCATATGGCAGTATCAGATTATAATCCCAGATACTTTAAACACCAAAATATCTGCCTTTTTATGCATTATTAATTCTGAACAGATCCTACCAACTTTAGACACTTAAAAATAGTCTAGACGGTGATGTTTGACAATTAATAACTAGTTCTTGCTGAGTTTTTTTCCTAATATTTCATAGCACTCTGATGAAGCTAAAACAAAATTAACTGTGAAATGAAATGAACTTTGAAGCCCATACAACATATGAAGCCTGTTAATATTTTCTGTTCAAATGTTTCTCATCGAAGCTGTACTTACCTCTTTTTACGCCTTAGTGCTCTACAACATGTGGCAATGGTATACAGCAACGAAACGTTTTCTGCCAGACTGGAGACCAACGCCGCGTGGAGGAGTCGGAATGCGCCAGAATTCCCATTCGCCCACCTTCTAGTCAGACCTGTCGTCTCGCGGATTGCCCATCACGGTACAGGTGGAGCGTCGGAGACTGGCGACCAGTAAGTAAAGTTTGACAGTCAGCCGAGAAAAGAAACACAGCGAGCGTCTGTACACGGAGGCTAGAGCATATATGTTTGTGTGAGGCGGGGAAATGCACTCGCTGTGCTACTGAACCAGTGAGGTGAGAGGCTACTTTGAGTGGATCTCGTGCTCACTTCGCATATTTGCTGTCACGGTGCCAAAGTGGCGCTTGAGCGGCAGCGCGCTTTAGCGAAAGAATGAGGAGAGAGGCTGTTCATGATGAGAATCAGATGACTCAGAGACCTCTCATATGGCATGCGATCCCGAACCCCTTGATTAAAAGACAGATTATTTATTTTTCAGTTGAATTCCAATATCCCAGTTCACACGGACTTGCGATTACAACTACAGATTAATAACAGTTTCTCAAGATATTTTGATGGACATTAACTGCGCAGTGTTGGGGATTGATCACTGTCAGTGTTTCATTCTGCACTTTTTTGCTTGGTTTATGTTGAAAAAATCCTTTGGGGGCTGGATTAAAAAAAAAAAACTTTCATGTTCAGGAAGCCTTAAATCTAGGTCAACAAGCAGCATGAAATCACAGTGCTCAGAAAGAGTCTAATTAGTTAAGCGCAATGCTTAGAAAATAACGTCTCAGCAACCCCCTTGCAGATGCTGTGAGCAGCTGGAGCCAATTACTGTAGCCTGTTCTGTTTTCGGATGTTAGCTGGGTCAAGCAGCCTCCTCCGCTCACAGAGAGTTCTCAGAGGTCCTTAGTGCTTTCAAAGTGTGCAGCATGTGACCAAGTTCTGAGAAAACAGGTACAGCAACCCTGTGTTCAACACCATATGAGGACAGGAGGAATATTATGAAAGGAAGCAGCACCAAATGAAAATCTGTCTGTGTGCTTCGGAAGTGCTATTTACATTTTTAAGTCCAGAAAGCAGTATTAGGACATGTTTTGCGTCATTGGAGCCCATTTGGTTGAATTTTTTTGGCTTGAAAATGCTAAAAACCTTTATGATTTGACCGCATGAAACATAGTTCCCTGTTGCACGTCAGTGTTTGCACCTTCGGACATGCTGCTGTGTGAATTACGTCAAGCTGAAGTAGGCTACCTAAATAATAGTTGAAGTACATCCTTATTCTGATTACGCAAGAACCTTTGAAGGGCTCTCAAAACTTGGCTTAGGGAACCAAAACTGTTCACAGAGAGTAGGTATGGTCATGATTAGAATCACAACACCTAATTTTATCGGGCTCTGTGTCCTCAGCACCTTTGAGGTTTGGCCCAGCAACAGATAGATGTTAATGTTAACGGTTTGGAACAGCAAAAAGTTTGTTTTGAAGTCACCTCTCTTTTTCTGTGGGTTGCATCAGCCTTGCGTTTGTCATAGCAATAGACAAGGAGTATGCAGCTGCCACAGGTTAACTAAACACACTCTACAGAAGGCCCCTGATGACACAAGCCAGGCTGCCATGAATGCCATGGGTGATTTCTGTGTGCACTCAGTCAAGCTCTGACATGGCTCTCGGCCATGTTGTTGCTTTTATTTTACTGCCTTGCCCTCTGTCATCCATGCGAATGACCACAGCTGCTTTAGTTTGTCTAGCAAGGCACTGGAACATCTGGGAAGACAGCAGTAGTTATTGTTTTAATACAGTGGTTTAATACAGTGGTCAAGTACTGTATGATGAATGCCTGTGAATAAATGTAATTGTTTGAATGTATAACACATTTCAGAAGTGATCAGTTACCGTTTGAATGTATGTATGTGATGTGATGAGTTCTTCGGCTTCTTTGTGATTCTCCAGTGCAGTAGGACGTGTGGATCAGGCCACAGGAGAAGAGAGGTGCGCTGTCTGGATGACAGCGGGGAGGAGGCCCTTGAGATGTATTGTGTAACACAGACAAAACCGACAGAATCTGAGACCTGCAACACCCAAGCCTGTGAATTCATCTGGATCACAGGGGACTGGACAGAGGTGATAGAATGTCTTCCTCTCCCTGGCACACTGCACTGAAGGGCTTTTACAAGGCCCTGTGTTAGATGCAGTATGATACATTTGATCATATTCTGTAGATGTGTTTGTTGGCTATAGTATATTTTCTTATAAATATCTTGGGTAAAAAGTCTGAGCAACTGAGGCAGTCAACTATGGATTAGCCTATATGGTGAATTAAAAAAAAAGAGTTTGCAGGAGAGGTTGCAGAATTTTTTTTTTCCCCACCAGTTTGCTAAAGAATACACCAAAGTACACCAAAACACACCGAAACAAGTCCATATAAGAGTCAAGACAGTCACAAATCTCAATAATGCATAAAGCACTTACTATGCCTCACAGCAGGAGAGTAAAGCCTGTTTGTCACAAAGGCAGATGAAAAATGCATGCTCTAAACAGACAAATAGATAAGCTGAACATGCACCCTTGTCTCTGAGTGCCCTACTCCCTCACCCTGCAGTATGCTGCCAGAATGTAGAGATTTATTTGTCTTTTTCCCTATTTGAACACTACTATTTTACTTCTTCTTGACTAGGATAGATTGGCTTCAGGGAGTGCAGCATAGTGTAATTACTTTTAGTGTTATTCTTTTAATGAGTTGTTTGACATATTCCATTTACAGCCTTGCTGCCTTCAAGCTCACAGTGTCTTTGCGCCGATTTATTGTTCCCTTTCGCCCCTCTTATTTCAGTGCTCAGTCACCTGTGGACAGGGCTATCGGAGGAGGCTGGTCTCCTGCAGTGAAGTGCATTCTTTGAAGGACAATTATGAGTATGGGCATCAGTCTTCATCAAACTGCCCTGGAACTCCGCCAGAGAGCTTCCTGGAGTGCCACGCTGGGCCCTGCTCTCCACAAGAGGCCTGGAGAGTTGGCATTTGGGGACCGGTGAGGGCTCCTTAATAAGCCACTTCCAAACGCCATTAAACTTTGTTTTGTCTTTGAGTCACAAAGGAGCTAGAAGAACCTCTCAAAAGTGATCCTGAAACATAATGTACTCCCACGCTCTAGACTCTTACGCTATGCTAATTTTCTTATTTGGACAAGATGTTAGAGCAAGATATCTTTTACAGCTTTTATTAATCTTGGCCTCCAAAAGGTATCTGCTGTAATTTAAATTGTCAGAGAGGGTTAATTATGGTCATTATTTTCTGTATTCAGTGTTCAGTGACCTGTGGGGAGGGCTGGATGGAGAGGACAGTGCAGTGTGTAAGCGCCGAGGGGGAGGCCAGCGACAGGTGTCCGGTGTCTGCCAGACCAGAGGCACGCAAGGCCTGCAGCAACCCTTCCTGTGAGTACCCCCGGCGTCGCTGTGCTGCTTCCTCCCATGCTTTGGCCAGACGCAGTGTGTGTTAGCGCCGCCAGCGCACCAGAAGGGTCCCCTGAATGTACTTTTTGTCTTCCTCTCTCTCTCTCTCTCTTGCTCCCCCGCACCTCAGGCCTCTTGCCCACAAGCTGCAGAGAGGTCCAAACCATGACTGCCTTCCTGGTGGACGGGGAACAGATACTGAACGTGCAAGGAAAAGCGCTCAAGGTGAAAGCCCTGTACACACTACCTCATTGTGAACTTGATATTTGTTCTCAGGGGTCATACAATGACTTCATTTACAGTTGAGGACAATGGGATCCTTGAGGGGAAAAGTGAGGTTGATTCAGTGCTCTTTATGGTGCTCTAAGCATAGTTAGCATATCTTTGCTAATTTCAACAACATTTATTTCTTCCACTGGTCTATGTGCCAAGCCCACATTAAATGCCGCCCCAATTTGTTTACAATTGGTTGATATTTTAATTGAGTCCCAGATACATAGTTTCTCAGTAATTGCATGCTGGAAGGTAAGCAAGATAATGGAAGTTTAAGATACAGAAAAACTGCAGGAAATTGCATTGTGATTTGTGCAATTAATATGTGCAGTATGTCCATCCGTTGCACATTTCATCAGCTTTCTGTTTTCATTTCTAATTCGGAGAAAATTTGTAATTCCACCCTTGTTATAATTCATACTGTAAACCACACTTGCCTTTTCTTTCCCCTGTGGCTTCTCAACCAAAGGCGATCCATTATTTTTCTTGCTGACTCCACAAGGCACGCAAAGCTCAAAAATCAATTTGATTGACACGTGTTTATGGCTGGACAAAACAGTCGACACAAGGAAACAGTTTTGTAGTTTATCATGGACTTGATTGCCACGTTCCCGAGGCTATCCACAAGAGACGGCGCTTGAGTGTGCCCTGTCGGAACATGGGCGTCTCTCTCTGCTCGCCTCTGCTCATGTTTCCCTTTTGGTCGGAGTTGCACCCTCACCACACTAGAGAATGGCAGTGGTTTGTGGTGGGAGACCAAAAGGCTGTTAGACTGGCTAGCTGGAGGTCAGTTAGTATTGAAACAGTGTGTCGTCTTGCAGTGGTCTGAACTCTCACTCTCTCCACGCTCTCTCTCCCCTTCTTCCCCCACACCACACCTTCCTCCTCCTCTTCCTTTTGTCTCTGTCTTCAGATCTACTGTGCTGGAATGCAGACAGACACTCCAGGGGAATACATCACCCTGACTACTGGCGAGGCGGAGAATTTCTCAGAGGTCTTTGGCTTCAGGTATAGTTGGGTCTCTCCAGAGGTCAACACATCCTCAGAATGAAGAGCTTCTTTTGACCGTCAAGTTATCAAAAAAGTACACAGCGTTCTTATAAAGAGAAAAAAAATGAACAAGGTGGCTGGGCTTTTTGTTTTTGTGTGATGCCAGGCTGAACGACCCGACGGGCTGCCCTGCCAACCTTAGCCGAAGAGAAGACTGCAACTGCAGAAAGGACTACGACGCAGCCGGCCTCACCACTTTTAGCAAAGTCCGACTGGACCTCACCAAGATGCAGATCATCAGTGAGTGCTCATAGCTAGGCTTCTCTTTGTGGAGTTAAAGGCCTTGATAAGCACCGCTACAGCTCCCTGAATTTCATCAGACTGTCTTCCTTACTTGCACACTATCACTTGAGGAATGAAGACATCTGTGCACAAATGAATAGGGAGTGCCGAGAGATTTTTTTCATGGGGTCCAGTTTAGCAATATAGGCCAGTATATCTTCACCAGACTGCCCTCTTTTCACACCTGCATATCTTAACCCAGCTCTCATGCCTCCCTCCCACTCAACGTACATTATGTCTCCCTACCTAAATACTTGACATTCTCAGCACATGGTTTTACTAGCTGGCTCATCTCTCCGTCTGTTCGTCATGTAACATGCTTGCGTAAGTGACCGTGGAGTGGCTTCGCTGACAAACAGGATAGGCCTACTGCTCTGCTGCCATAGTTGCTGAATGCCTGTGATGGCTAAAATGACTTGACACACGAACAGTTATGCTGTTGTGACGCCAAATTGCTCCGAACTAAACCCTTCCTCATATTATTGTCTTTGGAGGGGAGAGACGAAGAGCATGCAAGACCTTAAACAAATACAGCACACGCCAAAGCTAACAGGAAATAACAGAGATTACTTCAAAGCTGGCCAGCAATACAGAGCAGTTAAAGACAGACATTGAAGCCATTATACAAATGTCATAGTATGGTAACTGTATATAACATATTATGTTATAGAAGAAGTGGTTTATTGAAACAAAGTACAAGGAAAAAACTATTTCTATGACACTTCGGCATGTTTTTAGCTTGTTAACAATTTACTCTGGATTTCTGGTAACACGGGTCACATGACTTTAAATTAAAGGGTTTCTACATGTTTTTGGGAAACTCGACATTAGCGTCAGTGACTAGTGTTAAATGCATGTTAATAGTCTCTAAAGAACAATTGCAGAGAGTGTTTATTACAGATGTTGCAAGTTAGCCACTAGCATGGCGGAATAAGCGATTAATCAAGTCCAAACACAGGGTTAATCGGTTCAAGCTGGCCTCAAAAGCTATAAAACAGCACACAATTAAAGGCGCCCTGACGATTAGCTGTAAATTACACCCAAATTATGTTTGCACTCATACTTAACACAGGCGTACTTAGTGACCCTAAAAAGAACATAGACACTGTGGTTATGACATAGAATAGTTAGTATGGGAGGGGAGTGTAAGGCCTTTTATAGTGTCACAAGTCATTTTAGTAAACTTCTTTGACCTCATAAGTTTTCATTATGTGCATCTTACAAATACATGGATTCACTCACAGCGTTTTACAATCTTGCCTGTCATTCAGCCACAGACTGGCAGTTTGCTGTCACGCGAGAGGGCCGCCACGTGCCATTTGCTACCGGAGGGGACTGCTACAGCGCCGCCCGCTGTCCACAGGTGAGAACTGCATATCTGAGCTGAAGCCAGAGGTGGTGGTTGTGCAGTGGCCTTGGTGTCGAGAGGCTGGGGTGGTGTGGTGCCATATCGCTTCCTCTTAAGCCTTTTTGGGGAAGGCATAGAGAGTCACGGTTTGAGGCAGGCATGCTGCCCCGACTGCCGGCGATCTGGAGCAGACCCAGATGGCCCCGGGGATGGAGACATCTGTCTGGCGAGGCCGGCGCACATGAGGCTCCGCAGATCCTGTTCGTCTCGGGGGAGACACAGCCAACTGGCACGCAAACTGTGCCCCCTTTTACTCTGCCCCCTCAGAGGATACTCTACCCCACTCTCTTTTTCTCACAATCTCTCTCTCTTTCTTCTTCTTGCTCACTGTCATTTTTTGTATCCCTTTGCCTCTCTGTTTCTCTCCTCACCCCAGTCTCTTCCTCTGTTCCCCTCTTTTCCTCTTCCTCTCTGTGGTCCCTTCTTTCTGTCCCCCACCACTCCTCGCTATCTCCCCCTTTTTCCTCTCTCCCTGTCCTCTTCTTCTTTTTTTCCTTTTCACTCTCTTCTCTTTCTTTCTCCCACAGCTTCTTTCTGTCCCCTCCCCTCTCTCTCTCGCTCTCTCTCTCTCTCTCCCTTTTTCTACTATTGTGAGACGCTCTCCATGTTTTAACTGGAGCCAGTTCTCACACTTAAAGCAAGCATTTCTGGGGGATTGTGAGAGGCTGGTTATGTGTCGCCTGCTAACCCACAGCCACCCACAGCTCCATGTGGAGCGCACGTGAACGGTGCCTCAGACAGACTGCAGACAGCAAACAAAACCACAAGGGAAAGGCACTTAATGGAAGCCCTCTGCTTGTTCCATCCCAGAGTCGTTTTAGAGAATTGCAAATGCACGTATGACCCAAACTGACACTTGACACACTTTTCCGAACGCTCTCTACCTGCCCTTTTAAGGAGTTCATGCTTTGTGTCATGGAAACCAGTGGTTAAGCATTTGAAGGGCAAGAGTGCAGCAGGTTTTATTCTATGTGCGTATTCCTGCACCTCTTGAAATGTGATCATTGGCAAGTTTGAGTTGACACATTTCTGGTCTTGTGGTTCCCCTGTGTGTTGCTCATGGCTGTAGCAGATGCTGAGGATTCATTGCACTCTAGCACCACCAGCTGGTACATGCTCAACTTCTGCATTGTCTTGTTTTTTCTTGATTTCTGCAGGGCCGCTTCAGCATCAACCTCTTAGGGACAGGCTTCTCTGTGGCTGAGCAGACAAAGTGGATTACCCATGGAAACTATGCTGTTGCCGACATACATAACTCACAGGTATGTCACAAAATGTTCTGCCCTTGCCAGGGCATCGCTCACTCCCCCCGCTCCGCCCCGCCCCCCAATGGATGCATCGGACACGCACACACACACACACAAAAGAGAGAGAGACCAAATTCAAGATGGTTCCACCAGTCGGAGACTATCTATCCAACCCCCCCACCACCACCACCACCACCCCCCCTCCCATCCCAGCCCATGACAGCCACGCCCAGCTCTCCAGCCAGCTCTCTGCATGGCCTCCTCTCATCTCATCTCATCTCATCTCATCTTCTCTCCTCTCACCCTCCCCTTCCTCTTGGCTTCTCAGACAGCTCTGGGCAGGAGACCAGAGACCCTTATTTTCTCAGCCTCTTTGAGTACCTTAAGGAGCCGTGGAGAGGAGCCTTATTGAGCAGCCCGCTGACAAAAGTTAGCCCTCCTGGTTTTGTGATGGAAATCACACTGGAGGGGGGTAGCTTTTTTTTTTTTTTTTTATTGGCAAGGTGTGAAAAAAAATCCTCCACCTCAAAAACAGCAGAGAGCTCTTGAGTAGCCAGTTTAGAGAAAATTGGTTGGTTTAAGGTCAAGTGGCCACAGCGGACACTTTCTGATGAGATCATTTGAAGTAAGTATATAAGGGAGGGGAATGAATGAGGAGGGAGAATAGTGTAACTCATTTAATACCGTGGGATCAGTTGTTCATTAACAATCTCTGTGTGTGTGTGTTTGTGTCGTTGATGATGAGGGTATTGCTGTGAATGTGTGCAGCAGTAATTTGTTGTTGTATCTCTGCATTCCCTTTGAAGCCCAGCAGTATCTCATTCAGTGCTATGCCTTGGCTTCGCAGGTGGTCTCACAGATAAGCTGACACACAGGATAAAGTGGTTCAGTCTCAAAAGCCTTTAAAGCTTTTGAGTTTGATTAATGTTGTCTGAGTAATTAATTCAGTACTTTTTTGTCAGCAGGCCAAATGTGGTGATTTAAGAAAAACATTGCAGTGAAATGCATGAAAGCCTATTTTTTTTGCCCCCCTTCCCCCTAACGAAAACCTGCCCACAGTTGGCTAAGAGTTTGAGTGTTTGTGTTCGAAACAACACCAGCTATACTTGTCTCTCGAGGTGTTGGATCAGTTACAAAGACTGACGTTCATTTAACTCCTCGCTACTCTGTTCTTTGACCTGTTGTCCACTCCATTTTCTCTTGTCACCACAGGATGGCAGTAGAGTCACAGGAATGTGTGGTGGCTATTGTGGCAAATGCACCCCTTCAACAGGCTCAGGGCTACTTGTGCGCGTCACATAACACAGCCTTATTATTCAGGTGAGTTCTTGTCAGCAATAAAAATTCTTAAATATATAAAAAATATTCATTGATAAATGCCTTGTTCATTGAAATTGTTGTGGGCTAATTTTCTGGTTTTGTTTGTTTGACGGTTGGTTTGGTGTTGTGTTTTTAACGACAGTGATTTCCCCACCTCCTCATGTGGTCTTGCTTATCTCTCTGTGGTGCTAAACAAACAGAAGGACTCATCCTCTTCTGAAGAACCTCTACCCCTCCAAAATGCTAAATCTGTACATATGTAAATGATGCTCCTGTAAGTACTGTACATATGCTATGTGAATTATTTATTATACTCAACATTTATTTTTATATTGTGAAATTATTTAAGTTTTTTTTTTCTTGTTTTTTTTTATAAACAAAGCAACTTGCCATTGTGCCTATTAACATGTACACATCCATCAGACATTGTATGTGGCGCAAATATGTCATTACAGCAATCGCAGTATGTGTCATACACAGCCTTGGCTCATGCACAGCCTTGGCAGCTTATATATGATCTGACCCGCCTGGCTATGTTAGTGTCCGTGTCAGTGGTGAGGTACGTTAGTTAACATGGGTCAGGCCAGGACAATGAAGGACATTCAGTGGTTGTAGGGGTTTGCGTGCAGGCAGTCAGGCATGCAGGCCGCGTGAAGCAGGTGTTGATGGCATGGGGAGCGCGGCGACGCGCTGAACCGTACCGCGCGGATCGATGAGAGGGCTGCCAAGAGCGGAGCGCGGGGACGGGGCGGGGGAGCGGGGAGGGCACAGGTGTGGTGCCGGCACTAAGTGGCGGGCACAGCGGCAGCATACCGGCACCGCTGCCGCCATCATCATCATTAACATCAGCGCTAGGTGCTCCAGATGCTACGAACATGTGGCCATTTTCCGGTCAGGGAGGTTTCAGGAAGCAGTAACACAGACACACACACACACACACGAAAGATAGAGACAGTCATTTTCACACACACACATACACGAAAGATAGAGACAGTCATTTTCACACACACACACACACACACACACACACACACACACACACACACACACACGCACACACACACAGAAGCACACACAAACACACAGAGTTATGCACATACATACATGGATACACAGATATGACAAGCAAGAACAGAACAGCAGGCAGCCAGACGTTTTGTGATTCTCCCGGCAGCAGGCTTAAGAAGGAGGCATAGCAATGTTTGTGTGGAAAGAAAAGATGCAGGTACAGAGGGAAGAGTGTTGAGCATGTTTGTCATGTTTCTCTACAGATAACACTAGTGTGGGAATGAGGGTGAGGCTCAGGCAAGGGTTTAGGCCTGTCAGTGATGAGTAAGGAAGTCATGTGAGATTTAGTTTGGAGCACATTGATCTGCCATTGTCGGGTTCCATATTTACTTTTTACTTGGTAAACCGTTATGTCATAAGTCATTTCAGTGAGATGCCTTGTGAGAGAAGATGTTTGGATGATTGTTTTTGTATACAGCTGCCTCAGAGCACAACAGCTTTCATGTCAAACTTGGTGTGCCGCTGTGGTGAAGGCTTAAAGTTGATGCCTTTTTGAAGTGAGATCGCCCCCTGGAGGCTAGCTGGCAGACTGACAGGACTGGAGAGTGATTCAAAGCATACACATTTATGTAGCAGTTGAGCAGTACCAGGCATTCACAGGAGAATAGCCATCATGTCACACCAAAAGCCATGTTGAATAAGATGAAGGCAGAGAGCAGGAAATGTTTGTTTTCATGACGTTTATTGTTTAGAACTAGAGGGAGGAAGTTTTTGTTGTTGGTTGAATCCACCCTGAGATCTCAAACAGCTGAGGATAAGAATGATGCCTAGAACCTTCTGGACTTAAAGTTCTCCAAAGTTTAAGGATGTGAGTGCTCACAATTTAACACACTGTCCGTAACCATCACAATACCTCAATTTCCCTCTTACAGTTGTTTATTAATGTATTTGTTGTGTGGTGCATTACCATTTCCAAATATCTCCACAACTGTCAGCACTGTCAACACACACACAGTTGGGTTGTGTATCAGGGTACTTTTCTTTCAACTTTTATGACTTATTTGTGATTTTGCAACTGTTTATGAAGGATTCTGAAAGTATTTAACAATATTAGAAAGCATGAAACATTATTAGAACTCTGATAACATACACATCCAATAACCAAGGGCTCATTGTCAAGGTTTTTTGCGTGCGTGCGTGCGTGCGTGTGTGTGTGTGTGTGTGTGTGTGTGTGTGTGTGTGTGTGTGTGTGTGTGAGAGAGAGAGAGAGAGAGAGAGAGAGTATGATTTTGTTGTTGATGTTTTTGCAGTGCTTTCAGTGTTCACATAATGGGAGATTAGTGAGGGTAAGATGGCCATGCTGGAGTGTATCTGTGTTGATGTGCAGAAGATTAAGCCATAGATGTCTTTTTTAAAAGAAGTTCCTCACAACTATTCTCCATTTATTTAATGTAGCCACTTTATTGTTCTCCTACACAGCACTTATGTCTTGTGATCAGGTATGCA
>JAVQKI010090719.1:0-15676 GCA_036025975.1 Nematalosa erebi
AACACTACCGTTACACTGATAACAATGGATGATACTTTAGCCGACTAAATCACACATTAACATGCCCTAAAGCTCGTCTGCAATATGTCGATGCAAAGATGTGTTTTGTAAACAAATAAACCATAAATATAAATAGATAAAATCAAAGTTAACTTGAATTTGAAGTGATGGGCTACTCCTTCAAACTAAAAGGTAGATTTGTTGGTGGCACTCTGCAGCTTTGCTTTCAAGACACTGTAGGCCTATAGCCTGCTAAGCAATTTTACAGAAAAACACATTATTGTACTAGCTACTGGTATGGGAACTTTACAAGCAATTTACAGATTATAAATTGCTTTTGGATAGTCATGCAACCCAACAATAAGGAATCTGTGATGATCAGAATTATTCTGTCCATGTACAAAGAATGTCACGTTTTGTTGTTTCCCAACAGGCTTGGCGGAACCATGAACCATGATCGGGTGCAGATCGTTTCTCTGTCACATCACCAGACCCTCCTGGAGGAGATGCACCAGCTGAGGAACACGGGCCACCTGTGTGACATAACTGTGCAGGTGGACCACCAGGGCAACATGAGTGAGTTTGAGGCCCACCAAGTGGTGCTGGCAGCGTCCAGTGGCTACTTTAAAAGCATCCTGCTGGCAGAGGAGCCTGTTAAGAAAGCCCTGCTATGTGACGTGCCTGCCTCTGCCTTTGAGGCGTTCCTGCAATATGTATACACTGGTGAAGTTGAGGTAGAAAAGACAGTGATACACAACATATTTAAAATGGCTGAGTTACTAGAATGTGTTGACCTTCTTAACGCTTGCAAGGCAGTGAGCGGACTCACTGTGGCTAATGATACAGAGAGACCTCACCCACAGGGCTTGGCTGAAACAGATGTGTCTTTTGACAAACCCTCTCCTCCTCCTCCAAAGCGACGTGGCAGAAAACCAGCCCAAAGCAGAGGAGCAAAAGCCAAAGCGTGCAAAGATCCCCCAGACTCCAAAGACTCAGAGAAGAAACCGCAGAAACCACAGAAGAAGAGGAGGAAGAAGGATGCAGAGGGTGACAAGGACAAAGAGGAGAACAAAGAGGATGATGGGAAGAAGGGCATGGAGGCACAAGCCAAAAGACAGAGTAGCCGCCTTGCTAGCCGCAAGAAGCCCCCAGGCCGCCCTGCAACCAAGCTTCCCAGTAGACGGAGACCCAAAGCCAGTGAGGAAGCAAGCAACACCACCCAAGAAGGAGAAGAGGGCTCGGAGGTGGCCGCAGCTCTGCAGAGCATCGAACAGAGCATCGAACAGAGCAAAGAGATAGTGAGCCAGGCACCACTCAGCAACAGCAGCAGCGACAGCGACAGCGACGAGTCCTCCATATCGTCACCATCGTTGCCGTCCTCTTCTTCAACCGACAGCGGCGCCGAAGACGCCACGGCGGAGGGCAAGTCGCGGCGCACCTCGCGGGTGGCGTTCCGCTGCGAGAAGTGCGAGAAGCCCTTCCTGTACGAGAAGAGCTACCTGAAGCACATGCAGCAGAGCCACGGCGAGCAGCCGCAGGTGGAGTACCGCTGCAGCGAGTGCCACCAGACCTTCGCCAACCGCTGCAACCTCAAGGTCCACGAGCAGCACGTGCACAGCGACAAGCGGCTGTTCTCCTGCGACGTCTGCGGCAAGGCGTTCAAGCGCAAGAAGGACGTGCGGCGGCACCAGAAGCAGGTGCACGAGGGCGGCGGCGAGCGACACCACTGCCCCACGTGCGGCAAGGGGCTGAGCTCGCGCACGGCGCTCAAGCTCCACGAGCGCACGCACACCGGCTTCAAGCCCTTCGAGTGCCTGGAGTGCGGCGCCAAGTTCTCGCAGAGCTCCGCGCTCAAGACGCACCACAGGTGTGTGTGTGTGTGTGTGTGAAAGCACATGCACGCTTAAGCACTCTCCCTTTCTCACACACACTCTTGCTCTCTCTCTCTCTCTCTTTCACACACACACATATATACACACTTGGCTATACAGCCTTCAAATACCTGGAGCACAGCCCAAGAGCTCTCACACCATACACATAGATCACATAGACACATGTGCACACAAGCCACCCAGTCACATCTGCAGATTCATGCTGTTCACACCTGATGATGACCCAAATGATTTCTCTAGGCCCTTCTCAGCCCTGTCATTTGTTCTCTTTAGCCTCCTCTGGCTCTCAGCCACCTAGTCATACACTCCATGTCATCTTAGACAAGATCAGTGATAGGATGCAGCTTGTATCGTAGACAATCACGTTTGACTAAGTTTGGTTAAATTAAATCATAATTTAGTCTCAATTTGGTTGAGATTCGGTATATGATAATTTTGGTAGATATTGGTAAATCCCTGGTTTCCTCAATTGTATGGCCAGTGCTTCACACGATACAGGTTACTTGTTCACTTCCGAGTTACCTGTATTGGCTATATAGGTCACTTCCGAGTTACCTGTATTGGCTTAGGTCACTCTGCATAGTTTTTTCTCTCTTATGTTGTGTCTGTGATGTGCCTGAACAGGATCCACACTGGGGAAAAGCCGTTTGCCTGCGACCAGTGTGACGCCAGGTTCACCCAGAACCACATGCTGGTTTACCATAAGCGCTGCCACACAGGTACACACACACACATAACACATACTCACTTACTGCTACAGAGAGTGAAAACATGGGTGGTGTATGAATGGAACAGCTTAGTCTGTAGGTCATCTGTTGTAATACATTTGGGCTCTGACAGACTGTTGTGTGCTTGTGTGTTGGGGTTTGGATGCCTGGATATTCTCTGTGTGTGTGTGTGTGTGTGTGTGTGTGTGTGTGTGTGTGTGTGTATGCGTGCGCAGGTGAAAGGCCATTCATGTGTGAGATCTGTGGGAAGAACTTTGCTTCCAAGGAGTACCTGAAGCACCACGCCAGGCTTCACTCTGGCTACAAACCGTACAAGTGTGAGGTTTGTTCCAGACCCTTCGCCCAGAGGAACTCCTTACACCAGCACATGAAAACGCACACAGGTAATACACACACACACACACACACACACACACACACACACACACAAACAGACAAAAAATGTGTTCCTGTGCAAATTGACATGAAACCAGCCTACTGCGCATAAACATTATAGCTAAACACTTGTAGATGCGTATGTACTGGCACTCACACAAGCACAGAGTCATCAGGTAGCATCTACATGCATAAGAACATTCCTTGATACGTGACCTATGATCAAATCTTCAGTGGTCACCTCTGAATGTGGATCCCCTTGTTTCATGTTGAAAGTGTGTAAGAATCTGTAAGTCCTTGCAGCTTTGAAGTGGTTAGCATTCATGACTTAGTAATGTGTGTGTGCGCACGCTAATGCATTGGTGTGTTTGCAGGAGAGCGTCCGTACCACTGCACGGACTGCGACAAGAAGTTCACGCAGCTGAACGCGCTCCAGAGGCACCAGCGCATCCACCGGGGAGAGAAGCCCTACATGTGCACCCTCTGCAGCCGCACCTTCACCGACAAGTCCACCCTGCGCCGACATGCCATGGTGAGCAGCTCCTCAAGTTTACACCCGCTGCCCTGATGTGCAAGAGAAATGATGTGGGAAATAACAGCAAGAACAGAATGTGATGGTTATGGAAACCCTTATTTCAATGAAAACAGAGCATGGATAGCATATCAGATGTTGAACTGAGAAATATCACCCTTTTAGACAAATACAAGCTCATTTTGAATTTATGCCAGCAGCATGTCTCAACTACCTTGTGTTAACGAAGCCAGCCATATTGAAGGCTAGCACATTGTTTGTACTGTGAGTTCACAGCAAGAGCTACTAAAGCGATAAAGTAGCGGAGGTAATTCGCTTTCTGTTGACAAGAGCAACAAAATTGTTAAGGGACAAAATTTGGGTGACTAGAGTGACTAAAAGACGTTTAAACTGCTCAACTTTAATGCCAGCTATAATGGGCATGTCATAAGCAATTGGAGTGACATTTGCGAACACATATTTTAGTAGCAATTTTTGTGAGCGACAAAAGTGTTTGAGAGTCGACATGAATGTATGGCATTTCTGATTGTCCCCCCCAGACCCATGACAAGGATACGCCATGGAGGAACTTCCTGAAGGTGCTGAAGGACAACGTGGAGGAGAAGAGCGTCAAGCCACCCCGTGTGCCTGCTGCCAAGAAGGAGAAGACCGTCCTCAAGAGTGCTAAAGAGGGATCCAGCACCTCAGAGGCCTCCAAGGCCAAGACCAAGGCTCAGGGGAAGGGGAAGGGGAAGGGGAAGGCTCAGGACCAAGACCAGGACCAGGACCAGGTCACGGTGACTGCAGAGGCCGTGACACTGCCTGCGGACTGGGCCAGCCACGGCACCATCACGCTGGTGAGTCCCGCCACTCTGAGCGGCTTCGCCGTCATCCAGACCGAGGTGGCCACCGGCACACAGCTGCAGCCGGTGTTGACGGCTGACGGAGCGGTCACCGTGCCCCTGTCCATCCCTATCTCCGTCTCGCACACCGCTGGCGGCGGCAGCAGTGATAGCGGTACCACCACCACCACCGCCACGACCACCACCCCTCTCCCTGTTACTGTACCCATGTCGGAGGCCATTTTGGCTCCGATGCAGAAGCAGGGCGAGAAGCAGGCACGGCGCAAGCCCACAGCTTTGGCGACGGCGACGGTCGAGGTCATGTCGCCAACCCTGGAGGCAGCCATGGTGGCCGGGGAGATCCAGTGTGTGACTGTGGGTGAGACAGACCTGGAAGGGGAAGCGGATAACACCGACTCGGGGTTTGATGCCCAGACGTCCGAGACCACGGGTGCTGTGGAGGTGACGGTCATTACTGAGTAGCCATGGAGACAGACAGACGGCAGGCATGTCACTAGGTCGGGGGGGGGCACCTCCTCCCTCTGCCCTGACAATGCTCTTGAACTTTCTCTCACACACAAGGCTTTAAGCTAATTAATTAAGTTAATTAATCATTTGTGTTAATTTTGTAGTTTCAGTCAAATATCAGCCTTACTAGTATACACAAAGCAACGTGTTACCAAGGAGACAGCAGAATGGGTTTCATCTTGACCTGTCATGCAGCTGAACCTCATGTCGTTTTTTCCAGCCTTAACCGTGCATTGCCAGAATATCAGTATATCACTGTTCAGTTTTCATATAGAAAGACATCTGTACATCTTTGGAATAATGTTTTGCTTCATAAAGATAAAACAATCATGACCTATGACTTGAAAGGTCGCAGGTCAACCATATATGTTCAGTCTTTTTAACTTTATGGAAACTAAGACGTGATAGAATGTATGAAATGTGTAGTCCTGGTGCACACTGACACTCATAAGCAGGGACTTTGAGAAAGCTCAGTTGGGTTTGAGGGCTGCCTTCCAAGTTTGCAGGTGTCATGTGTATTTGGAGATGGATGGACAAATAAACATCGGCTTTGCGGTGACCCTCTTTGGGGCAAACAAAGATAATCAGTCAAATGTTATGTCAGATAAGTTTTTATTCTTTCTGTAAATTCATACATCAGACATGACTATGACTACTCAAGAGGCGTACTACATTTTGACAGAAACCTTGATAAGCACATAGCTCGCCTCCAGTGATAGAGGAGGACACAATTAAAACAAAAAATAAAAACCTCTGGTATGTCTCACGATATGTAAAACCACACAAGACTGGACACAAAAACGACATGCTCTGACTGGTAATGAGCAGTGAAAGAGGTGCACTATGCTATCAGCGACGAGAACTGTGCATATATGACAGTAATACACTAATTCACAAGAGCACACCGACACAGGAAGCACACACATACAAACATCTCAGTCTTTAGCCATGGAAACTTGTTAGATTCAAGAAAAAGTATTTAGAACTTCTTTTAAACCTTTAGAAGATATAGAAACATCTTTTTAGGAGAAGAAACAAACCATGTCATGTAATATTGAGAACCGTACAAAAGATGATACTACCATCGATGAGTGAAATATTAAAAATGACTAATTTTTGCTCCATTTTAACCACTGAACAGGAATCTGAAGGATTCGATCTTTCTTTGGTGGGCTTCAGTGATGGATATGAACTATTATGTTGGCTGCAGTATGATATGTGTGGACATGCAATTGCAGAAATCGTTCATGTTTTCTTTTTAGGGGGTGCTTAAGGTCTGTTTTCGTTTGAATAGGAATGAAAAAGGTACAATCATTTAATTTTCTTCCTCATGTTCTGGAAAACTGCTTGCTGTGACAAGAAAAAAGAAAATAATAGGTGACTAAGGTGCACTACCTTTTTTATGTCCTTGAAGCAGAAAAGGCTTGTAAGGCCTAAACTGAATCATTTTAAAATCAAATAAATTTTCTCTGCATTACAATCTAGGAGTATTCCAAGTAAATGGTATAATGCCACACCTGTGGGGTATTCCAAAAAAGTTGCTTAAGTGATCCTTGAAAAGGTGGTAAACCTGGTAATAGAGTAGCCTGCTGGCTTTGTTTAGTTAAGAGAAAGAGAACCCCAGGCTCTTCTATTACCAGCTTTACCACTACCTGTGGCTTAACTTCCCAGGTTTGCCACTTAACCACCTTCTTAGAACACCTTGCTGGACAGGTAACAAGCTTACCCAAGTTTGTCACTATACCAGCTATACCATACCTCCTCTCCAAAGCAGCAAGCCAAATGAGAAAGCAACAAAATGCTTGCAATGAAAAGATTTTCAGTATTTCCTCAAACTCATACACAGCCATATTAATATTTCTACAACCAAAAATGTATGTTGACCTTTTAAAACAAAGACAAAAGTGATCGCGCACCCTGTCGTCATGCTCTGAGCATTAAATACTGTACAGACTGAGTCATGCAGCGCTCATAATCCCTGAACAAGAATTCATCAGTGAGCCGCGGAGACCACTCTAAACGTGACCCCAGCCCCGAAACAGCCAGGCCCACAAGTTCCCACTGACCTACACGCTAACTGAGACCGCGGAGATCGGAAGCGAATGGAATGTAGAATGGATTAGAATTACGAATGGAAGCCAGTCAAATGGGATGAGAATCTCGGTGGGTGTGTTGTGTGGCTATTGTGACTGCCGGCCCATCTGTGACGCTCCACTCCAGGGATGCAGAGGGAGCGCAGACAGATTACAATCATAACATAATCTTTTTATTTTGGTAAGACAATAAATGTATCGCTTTAGTACATACGGAAGTTACACATTTTGTCTCTTTGTGTGTTGCAGCATTCATAACTGGCTTATACTGAATATAGGACTGAATCACGATTGTGGCCATTGCACAAAAATAATAAATAATAAGTCATAAAAAATGATGAAGGTTGAGAGGAAAAGGATGCTGGGGGGTGGGTTGTTAATGGGAGGTGGCGTGTGTGTGTGTGTGTGTGTGTGTGTGTGTGTGTGTGTGTGGTGTTGGTGAATTCGGGGCATGCTGTGAGATGTTCTCCCTGTGCTCAGCGCAGATCACCCTCGTCTCCCTGGATGGTCTTCTTGATGCGAAGCAGCATGGTGGTCAGCCACTGGTCCAGACGGGAGATAGAGTCAAACTCCTTCACCTGCACGCACACACGCACACACACACGCACACACACACACACACAAGAACAGGCTCAAGTCTCAATACATTAACACTTGTAGCTTCAACACACACACACAAGCAAATACAAACTCTTTCTAATGCTGGTTGCTACAACAGGGGGTCAATGCAGGTAAATATTGCTCTACTCCGCTGACACTATAATACAGAAAGACACTCATACACTTTTACATGTACAGTTTTTTTCTGGATTAAATAGATACAAAACACAAGAGCCTAAAAATGCATTTAATTGTATAACTGTGCACTAGTGTTTGGCTGGGCATGTTGGCTAGTATTGCAACATGTGTAAGACACTGCAGGAAAGAGTGTAAACACTCACAGCTTCTGTGAAGGCCTCGCTGTTCTGCTCCTCATGAGCTTCCAGAAGTTTCTGTTGGAGGCATATCAACAATTAGGAGCAGGCCTTAGCACAACAGATGAAAAAAAAGATCTTAATTGACACACACACACACACACAATGATCATCTGCAATGATGAAAGGTTCACTATCATTAGGGCCCTCTCATGCTCTGTCTATCTCGCTCGCTCACACACTCACAAGTAGTTTATAAGCCGTGGAAAGGTAAGACCAACCTTGAGAAGTTTGCACTCTCTTGAGTCTGAGAAAGCAGGAAACATTTCCTCATACTTCTCAACAGCCAACTGCAGAGGGCAAGACAAAATAAAACAAAACAAAAAAAACCAAACGCTCAAGTCAGACTAAATCTAACGAGCATAACCACACTGTTTCTGGCTACTGTGCCATGATGATGTATCCCCAGTGAGTCATGTGACAATGTGGCTGCTACTCCATTACTGTGCAAAGCCACTGAATCTGGTAAAATATTTCAATGGAACAAAGGTGTTACAAAACAAAACAAAACAAAACAAAAAAACATTCATCTTGCATGAAAGAAAAGTAGCCGCTCGACATACTGAATAAGACCAATCCGTCTGTGACAACAGAGGCATTCAAAAACATGTAGCCTCTGTGATGCTACTTGCTAACTGACCTTAGCGTTGAGCTCGTCCACGATGAAATGGCAGAGAGAGGCTTTGAAGAAGTACTCTTTGGCGCTGTATTTCAGTAAGGGGTTGTCCATAGTGTTGGCCCCCACCTGGAACGCACACCGTGACGCAATACAATCAAATCACATCACATCAGGGAGAAAGATAAAAGCTGTCGACTGAGAGGATTAGCATAACCAGAGATTTAAGCCCATATGCAGGCAGATATACGACACACTTCAGTATCCTGCATTCCCCAAAGGTCTCAGTATCTTTTCAGAGATCTACACCCAAACATGTCTACAATTATATAGACATCCTCATGTTATCCTGAGATATATTGAAAAAGACAATGGGGACATTAGCCACTGCGCACCAACATGCTACAACTAATACTACCGATAACAACAATATGACAATTTAACAAGCATTCTCAGATACAGTCCGGAGTAGTACCTGTTCATAGATCTCAATGGATTTGGGGTACTGTTCCAGTTGGGCACTGTAGGCAGCCACCTTCAGCAAACACTTATTGGCCGAGCTGTACAGGCAGAGAGAGAGAGAGAGTGTCAGCACTTCTGTCATGTCACCCTCTGGGCAGTGTGGGAGTAGATTTACCTGATTCTAACTGACTGAGTGGGGTATGGATCGGGGATTTGCAGCAAGGTGGACCACATATGCCAATGCGTTAGAGTGACCTACAGCTGCAGCCTCATCCTTCTGACCTTTTATAGGACACACACCCGTGTTTAGATATTCCTCTGGCTACGCAGTGCAATCTACTTTACTATGAACCTTGATGCTAGCGAAATGGAGGCTCACAAGCACATCTTGCTTATGAAAGAGTTGGGTATAAACAAAACCTGCAGCTAGAGCCCACTTGTGAAAATTTGGTCCAATACTGTGTTAGAATGGAAATTTTGGTAGGCGGTTTTTAGACACTAAAACCAGGTTCTCCACCTAAGCTCTCTCTCACAATGAGGAACCTTACTGTTCGGCAATTCTGATTCTAGAACCTTCCCCGTATCACACATCTGTCTTACCTGTTTGACTCCTCCCCCTTGTAGTAGTCTGCTGCCTGTTCATAATGTGCGATTGCCTGAGGAGAAAATCCCCCAATGACATAAAGATCAGCTAAGATGCTCACTTCAGCAGAACAAGCATACTTATGAGAAAAACATTGCATAATGGAGGTATGGGAAAGAATCACAAAAATAAATTCAAAAGTAATTTGAAACACATCATCCAACCAGTCCAACATGTATCAGGGTAAGACTTCTTGAGGAGACATAAGCAGCCAAGTGCTTCAGACTCACCTTCTCGATGTCCACCAGCTCTGACTCGTACACTTCTGCGATGGTGATGTGGTGCTTTGCGGCGATGGTAAATCTGCCCTGGTGGAAACAATTTAAAAGAGCATCACAAGCTGCCCAAACATGCACATTTACCGACATCAGATTGACAATACAAGGCTCAGGTTGATGAGGATAGATGAAATGAAATCGCTTATATATTCACTCCTGAGGTTAATAAAAATGACATGGATGTGGTGAAATTAATATTTTGGTGCGCATTCCTGTTTAAAATGCATATTTACTTAGGTCTTTCTGAGTTCACAACTTTTTACATTATTTCAGATGCTCTGAAAAAAAGCAAACAAATACATAAAAACACCTTCAAAGAATGAAGAATGTGGAGGAAAAATGAGGGGAGATTTCAAATGCAATGATTGTGGGGGATCTGCTGTCTCTAATGGTCGAGTGTTATTTATCTTTGCTCCTTAAACAGCAATTTATGACTGTCCATGAGACAGTTTGTTGGCTCGCTCACACACACACACACACACACACACACACACACACACACACACACACACACACACACACACACACACACACACCAGCACGGACAGATGGCATGTGCCAACGTGAGCAGGGGTGAGAGCTAATTCCACTGGGCATCTTACCATGTCTGTGTATATGTCGATGGCTGCGTTTAAGCAGTTGATTGCCTCTATTGTTAGCATTAAGAGAACAGAGCAGTGAGGTGTTAGCACAGACGCAAACAAAGCTGTCCGGTTATGAAAAGGGGCTTCACAAAGGCAGCACACACACACACACACCCCTCACAAAATAACTAACACACACAAGCACATACACCAGCGTGTCTACTTGACAACAAACACAGAAAACAAAGCAATTAGGTTTGAATAAGGGAGTACACAAAAATTCTCTCAAATCAACACATACAGCTGTTTGAGCATGCACGCACCCACTCATAGGCTTCTTGCTCAAACACACACTTCAATTCACATGCTGCTCAGAAACACAAAAAGGCACACATAATACAGACTACATGGGATGACAGACACAGAAAACAAAGACGTTAGTGGCCTCTCTCTCTCACACACACACACAGACACACACACACAAAAGGAACTCCAAACTCCCACACTCCGTGGCACACACAAACAGAAGAACATGAAGAGAGTTTGCAGTCGGGTTGTGTGCATGAGTGCATAAGCCTTTCCGCTTACCCTGTGGATCGGCCTTTTTGAAGGCATTGCCGGCATCTACAAAGCTGGTTGCAGAGTCGTGTTTGTTCTGAAGTTGCATGTGAAGTCTTGCTGCCTTGCAGAAAGCCTTCCCGGCAGCTGAAACATACACACACACACATACAAATAAACAAGGCACACATATATAAACAAGCACTCAGTCTTACACATACACCTCCACACACTAAACATGTCATACGCACATATACATACACTTTAACACACACACACACAAACAAGTATGAACACCTATTAACACCCATTTTAACAACCAAACATGTACTCAAATGTACCTCATCAACAAACACACACACACATGCGCACACACACACTCTCTTCACCAGTTAATCATAAGATCACCCACTACAGGACTAATAGTGAATATTCAGCTTATGGTGAATGCCATCACTCCTAATACAGCTCTGGCATCAGTAGTATGAGGTCATCTAGCGTGAAGGGATAGGCTTATGGTGATGGTGTGGGAAGTGAACGCACCATTCCAGTTCTTGGCCATCTTGAACATGTTGGCAGCCCGGCAGTACATTTCGCATGCCTCTTCTATCTTATGGTTGCCACCACTGGGGGAGGGAGACAAAAAACAGTTACCATAGTGACAAACCAGATGCATTCTACCATAGGGACAGACCTATGCTGAATTTGGCCCGCTCCCCTGACTGGTCGATGGTTCATTACCTACTAGCTTACTGACCACTAATAGCTAAGCAACATCAATAACATTGATTGCTTCAATCTTACAGCATACACCGTGCAATTGCAAGGCCCAAGACAAAACCTCTTGCTATAACTGATCTATTAGTAGAAGGTAATCTGGGTTACTGGTTACAAAGTAAAAATTCACCAAAGTAGCGTACATTACTGCTATAAGACCCTAAACATTTTTAAACAAAATCCAGACCAAGGCTAGCTTGCTTCTTTAAATCAACACAAATTGACTGGTATCCCTCTCTGTGACTGAACCCAGCACTCTGTGACCACATTAATATGTTGTACACATAATCATTTCAATCCTGTGCTTCTGCCAGTATACATCAATTAAGCTACAAATCTGGCCTACACGCAATATTACAAATTTGGGCAATACACAATTCAATCACGGATTGGGTCTAAATGCAATTTGGAGGCTTTTGTTATCAGTGCAGAACCTAGGGAGTGAGTGGAGACATCTCTAAGGAGAAAAAAGTGTTTCTTTTCAGCACTGAAGGCACTTTTGATCTGGTCTGAGGTCTCTTAGCCTATCCTCTCGAGCCAGTGTCATCCGTCTGCGGCTGCCACGGTAGGCAAAAAAACACCTCCAAACACTAAAGTGCAAGATGGGCAGAAAATACATTTGCCAAACTCTAAAGTTCCTCATGACTTTAATCCACCTTGTTACACATGTCTTCTGGATGGAACACTTAACATCATGGAAATAAACCAAAGTATTTGATGCTGCTGTTATTATTAGGCAACCCAGATTATTTCACTTTGATCAAAAACTCCCTGAGGACATTTCAAGTAGGTCGAGTAGGCCAAGATGTCCTCTTACTGGCTGCCTATAAATTTTCTAAAAATAACATACTATGATCCTAACAGAGTGGCTTGGTTCCACTATCAACATACATAGGGCTGCTGTAAAAAATAGCTTTCAAAATAAATAAACAGAATGAAAAGGAACTGCCCATTTGAAACATGTATGGCTGTCCATGCACTGGCTATTTAATCAGCATGCATATTAGAGCACACTGAAGTAAACTGACAGTGTTTTTGTTCATGAGAGATATTTCAGTGTACTTGGAGTGTTTCACCAGCTAGGGTTCTGCCGTTTAGTTGGAGGGCTACATCTTATTCTTAGCCAGAAAATGTAATGTGCTTGACCTGCAATGCAGATCTCCTACATCCTGCCAAGGTCCCATCAAAACATCTAAGGAACTCCCACAGGTGAGCAGTATCTATGAGCAGACAGTAGCCTCCTCAGACACACACGTAGCTTAACCTATCGTGGGGTGATATTCGGACATTGTCCATGGTCAGAATTAGCCAAAATTATAGACTAGCTACCAATCGATTTTATTTGAGACCACTGGGGACCTAAAACCCATAAAAATGTGTCATTCAAAGGCCTGATAGGAGACTCTTTGGTGTGGCATTATCCAGAGTCTACACACGACACTAAGGTAGCAAGTGAACAATGACGTTAGGTTAGGTCAGACTGTCTTGAGTGTGTATGAATTAAACAAGTCCTAATTCAACATAACAGGGGATGTCACAGCACCCCGGACAGCAGGTAACTGCGCCAGTACTGCGCAAAATCATTTCATCTAGCTAACGTCAGCTTTTCTTGAAGGGTGGGCAACGTAAGAACAATAAATCTTAAGCCAGCTGCTTTTGACAGTTCCCAATTTCGTATGGCAATGTTATGAGCGAGTGACTGCTAAATTCAGGAGTCCCTGAATTGGACCAATTTTGGTAAAATGATCTTTAGTGACCAACACCTAACGTTGGCTTTCTTCCTCTAAGTGGCTAGTTTAAGTGGCTAACGTAAACAGTTCACAGAACAAGGCTAGGTTAGTTTTAAAGGCCTAACCAAAGATACTTTATCAACCGTCTCTGGCCTAACGTTAGCTAACTAGCTTAATAGTTGGCATGCTTAGCGCGCTGACAGGTGAAGCGAATTAATTTGCAAGCGTCCTTAACCTGTGGGCATTAGTATCTCACACAGTAACATCAGCAGATATGTTAGCAATGAAAGACTAACAACATAACGTCATGTTGACAACCTTGTTTACCCAACCACTGCATTAATTTGGCTGTGAACTGTAGCGTTAACCAGTAAGTGAACGTAACGTTTAGCTAGGCTGCGACGAGAGAAAAGGTATCATATGCCCCAGTGTAACATTTTCGCTCCAATTACTAACCTACAGCTTAAAAAGTTATTTTTGCTAAATCCAAGCATGAGTGCACCACCTATCTCTAGCTATGTTAATGGCATGTATTTGCATTCCGCCACAACAAAACTGTATGTGTAACGAATAGCTAGTTAGCTGGCTAGCTAACTGGCGTTAACGTTAGTTAACGTCTCAGTTAGTGAACGTTCTCTCACCCAAACATCCCTCCAAGGAATGAGCCGGACTTGTTTATTTTCTTGTCCGCTTCGGCCATTAACTGAATGGCCTCCTTCTCTTTGCCTGAGTTATCCATCTTTGTTAAAAATGTCTACAAATCTGATGTTGTTTAGGAAAGGATTGTAAGGATCTGCATCAGCTCTGGCTCCTCAACGACGGATTACAGCGATGGGTTTATTTTAGCGTGGGAGTAGTACCTCTCTCGCAGTGATTCATGGGAATCGTAGTTTACGTTAGATTTGACTCATCCAAATTCATTACGTCTAATACACTACAACTCCCATGTTCAGAGAAAAACAAACAGAAAACCCTTGTTACGTAACATTCCCAACTGGCTTCCCCCACATGAAACCAATAACGTTTTACTTTTTGTAACATTAGCCTCGCCTAACATTAATCTACTTATTAAGTACTTATTCATATGATTCCTGAGGCTTGCTTCCTATAGCATGGGAAAAACGCAGATTTATTCCACCAAAGCTTTTCGTGTGCGTATATTACTGAGATTAACGTTAGACAGATAGAGTTTATCCCGAAGGTAATTAGTGTCCAGTAGATAAACATTGAGGTGAAAATTTGTTGTCCAGCACCCATGTTAGTATTTACAGATCAACAAGTTTAACGCCTGAAAAACACGTAATTCAGTGACTCGTCGCCTTGATTCAACCGATCTACCCAGGTACTGTAGGACCGACAGAGATCAACTTTGTTTACTGCTGCGGTAGGCATATGCGTGCTTGCCCACTGTTATTCGGCAGATGGCAGTAAATGCAAGCTTGTGACAGAGCCGGCTCTGGCCTGTGAATGCGTTCTTGCACAGACGTGTGCAAGTTTCGCATGAGGTAGTGGACTACACTAGACTAGAGATTTTATTCGGAGTGTTCTAAATCTAATCTTTAATGGCCGTTATCTTCCTGTTTGTGACTGTCTATTATGGTTTGGCCTCCCCCCTTTCAACTCGGTTAGATGGCTTTGTTTATTTAGTCTTTCCCAACAGCTACTTTTCATATCCCTATACTATAGCCTACTTAGTGGATGCCTGCAGTGTTTTGGTTACCACGTGCTGTAGCGTCAGCTGAGTTAATCATTAACCAAGATTACATGCCACTGTGCAGGGCCACTGTTTACCAAAAAATGCGCAACGCGTCATAACGTAGATGCTCTATCCAGGTAATCTTTATATCAGTGCCCCTGCGCAGCAGCGTGATCTTGAATTCGCCTCTTAATAGCCTCCTATCAAATAGTATAGAAGCCTTCTACATTCTTTGCTCCTACTGACGAGCTTGGAGAAAACCGCATGTTTAGGATCTGTTTCGACCTCACTCTGACCGTCACTACGGTCTAAAAAAGGAATGATCACCTTCGTTCTGCCTATCACCGAGACCATATGTCAAAATAGTCATGCCCATGACCTCCGGAAGC
>JAVQKI010091054.1:0-10075 GCA_036025975.1 Nematalosa erebi
TAGGAGGCTTAAACGGCGAATAAAAGCTTCAATTCGAGCAAGGCTGCGGATATAACATCCAGAAACCACCACAAGCTCATTTTAAGAATCTACAGACCATGCCATAGCCCCTTTAAGGCCGCTATCAAAGCATCCTGGGCCTCCATAACACCTCAGCAGTGCCACAGGCTGATTGCCTCCATGCCACGCCGCATAGAAGCAGTCATTTCTGCAAAAGGATTTCTGACCAAGTATTGAGTGCATAACTGACCATATTTATTTGAAGGTTGACTTTTTTAATATTAAAAACACTTTTTTTTTATTGGTCGGATGAAATATGCTAATTTTTTGAGATAGGGATTTTTGTTTTTTCTTTACTTTTTTGCCAAAATCATCAATATTAAAACAATAAAAGGCTTGAACTACTTCAGTTGTGAGTAATGAATCTAAAATATGTAAAAGTCTAATGTTTGTCAGTACATTACAGAAAATAATGAACTTTATCACAATATGCAAATTTTTTGAGAAGGACCTGTACATACAGATTTGCCATTTTACAATAGCTGCAAATGAGAGCAAGGATGCCACAATTGACTTCATATAGTATACGGGAAAGACAGTCACTTTCCTGATTCAGGGCCCATCTCATGGCTATGCTGTAGTTGGCAGCAGCCTTTGAATTCTAAAGAAATATTTTGACTACGCACACTGAAATAACTAATCTGGATGGAGAGACATTAATCCAAATGGAGGACAACAGGGTATCTTTATTGAGTTTAAATAAAGCCTACAAAAACATTTGACATGCAAGATGAATACAACTTTACATACTGCATGTAAGTGTGCTTGTCCTGAATGGAAGGCCACAATAGTCAACAGCAAGAGAATGGGATAATTAATTTGGCATCTGAGAGAACATCCTCTCTAAATAACAGATTTTTCTACCTCGTAAAGTTGCCTCCCGAAACATGTATCTAAAGAATCAGTCGATATTTAAATATTAAATATTTTATTAATTTGCTTCAAAGAAAATAAGCAAAGGTGATGGACGATAATGACAGAAATCACTCTTGTCTGCAATTCAGTATAATTCAGTATATTAATAAACACCAAACAACCCATGTTTTTGTGATCAAGTCCGTTTAGGTTATTTCTACAGTATGTGCAGCATGCTGAATGGACTGCAAGACGGCCTTTCAGAAGCGAGCGCTGGAGTATTCCCTCATCATACATGAAGATGAGCCTGAGATGGTCATGGAGGTCTGTATTAAATATGATGCATAGGCTTAATATGATCGGATGGCAGGAGGGATGGCTGCGCAATCCTCCATATTCAGAGTGTCATCAATTACAGGTCTGTATTCCAAGGTGACCTGAGAGACACACACAGACACACACATTAAAGGATTACATTAATTAAACATATTTAATTAAATCATTATGCCCTGCCATAAATTAATCAGGATATGTTAGACTCTGAGATGGCTGCATCAAGTTTGCACCAAAATATTTGATATTAAAGCCTATCTGTGTCTTGAGTGCAATTCATCTTCAATTCCAGGGGCTTGTTAATCTCACAACAGTCACAATACTCTAGGGTATGGTAATGTCATTATTTGAACACAATTGATATTAAAGCAGTTGCTTTTCTTTCACAAATTCTGGCAATATTTTGAGTATTGCAGGCTGACTGAGGCTTATGTTAACAAAAGTATGGTGAGAACCATGTACCGCTCTTTGTTCATATCATGCTCTTCCACATCCACCTTGCATTTTAGATATTTACATTTACAGCATGAACACCAAAAAACACATTCACTCTTTTCTTTCCACATTCCTACCTTTCCTGTCTCGGGATCCACATATGACAATGTGTGTTTCCTCCAGTGCTTTTCATAGGGCGTCTTTACCTGTCCCTGAAGGGGTTTGGAGTAGTCATACTCATCCACACGGTCCTAAACCAGAAAAGATCCTCAACGTTAATGGCATCATAACACTTATTAAAATACAAGTAGTCTCGTCTACTGACCAGTACGTGGTCAGTGACCAGTTAGGCTTGATCAAGTGAGTCTGGTTTGACACCTGTTCTAATTCTAATAACATCAAGAGCTGCATAACACAACCGTCATTTTACGACCCATAGCATGTATTAACAGCAAGCCTTCATGGCTGCTGACCATATAATGGAGAAGTGACCCACCTTGAAGTCCTCTCTGGCGTGGGCCCCTCGGCTCTCCTTGCGGGCCTCTGCGGACTGGATGGTCTGCACAGCGTTCAGCATCAGGTTCTGCAACTCCAGGGTCTCCACCAGGTCTGTGTTCCACACAATGCCTAAGCAAGAATAACACAATGGTGAGATGCTGTCTTCAACAATCTTATAACCCTTACATTAAATTGCAAGTAACTAACATGAACTCTTTAACAATCATGTTTCTGTTTTTTGTACGTTTGTTTTAATTACTTTATGCAGTGGATCACTGATTGGGAATAGAAACCAACCTCTGTCAAAGGTCTTGATGTCTTTCAGGGTCTGGTAAACAGCTTCCATTTTCACACATCCCTCTTGCAGCACATCACCGGTACGGAAGACAGCAGCATGGTTCTGCATGGTCTGTGGGCATGGAGGCCGAAGAGGAGAGAGAGATTAAGTTTTGGTGGCAACACAGGTCATGAAGGTCATGACCCCACAAAGAACTGTGTCTGAACCGTGCAGTTAATGCCTGATAATCTCATCCGGATAATCATGTGTCTGATCCAATTTACACAACATCAGGAGTAATTGCAGTGCTATGCACAAGAGCCACCATTTGACAGAATATTCAACTGGAAAATCATATTTAGAATTCCAGTTTGAACCTATGCATACAGTTCCAAATTATCACCAAAAGTCCCATGCCCATTCAAGTGCTAATAGTCAATGAATAGTTTCAACATGTGGTCTCAAAGATGTGACAAACCTTCTGCATGGTGAGACGGATCTCAGAGGTTCTAGTGTCTCCGTTAGCAAAGCGGATCTTGTCCAGGTTGGCCACAGAAGCCTCACCAGCGTTGTCCTTAAGGGGTGGCAGCTTTTCACCTAGGGTCACAGAACAAACACCACAGGGGTCAACACAAGCTGCTGTTCTGATTTTTACATGTAAATGATCTCCCAGAACCTTTACTCAGCACCCATAAATAAATCCAATGAATAAATTAATGGCTTCTTAAAACACTCCTAAACCAATGAGGTGTTAAAGAGTCGTGCACTACAGTGGCCTTACCTGGTGTGCAGATATCCGCAATTGTGAGGGCACAAGCGCGACCAAACACCACCAGATCAAGGAGGGAGTTGGCACCCAAGCGGTTAGCACCATGGACAGATGCGCAGCCGGCCTCTCCGCAAGCGTACAGCCCAGGCACAACCTGGTCCCTGCCATCTTTGTAGGTGATCACCTGAGTTGTTCAAAAAGAAACATCGCAACAGATATTGTACCAATCAGCTGATTAGCTAAGCTAAAAATTCTAAATATACACCTACTGTGACAAACTATACACAGTATAATACACACCTGTCCCTTAAAATTCGTTGGAATGCCACCCATGTTGTAGTGCACTGTGGGCAGCACAGGGATGGGCTCTTTGGTGACGTCCACGCCAGCGAAGATCATGGCTGTCTCAGAGATGCCAGGCAGACGGGTGGCCAACTGCTGAGGGGGCAGGTGGTGGAGCTGCAGGTACACGTGGTCCTTCTCTGGACCCACACCCCTGCACACACACACACACACACACACACACACTTACATTTATCCAAAGCGACTTACATTGGTCAACTATCAATTACATCAGGCCCAGTCTCCCCTAAAGCAACTTAGGGTGAAGTGCCTTGCTCAAGGGCACAACGGCAGGAGCCGGGATTTAAACCCACAATTTACGCCGCCGCCACCATACACACACTGAGTTTAACTTTAAGTAGGTTTTATCTGTTGTTATGACTGCTTTTAAAACCAAAAGCCATGTAGGTTGAGGTCTAACACATATTGTGAAACTGTTGTTGTTGCTGCTGCTGATGATGTGAAGCTACGTGAGTGTAAATTATGTATGGACCGTACAGCCAGAAATATGTCTGCCATAAATGCTTACAGCGAAGGTCCTGTGGTACTCAGCTCCTGAGTCATGTGCACGTGTTTCTTGGTGTGTGTGTGTGTGTGTGTGTGTGTGTGTATATAGGGTGTCACCTTGGCTACATGCCTGAGGTGTCAGCTGAGGATGGGGGTATGGAAGGGGAGGGTGACATAACTATGTTGACATTTAGAAACAGGCTCCGAATAATCTTCGAAAACAGAACATGTTGTTCTTACATCTCATGAAGACAATTATCACCTAAACCTATGACAATAAAACAACTTTCTTTCAAGGCTCAATGTCAGCTACACTAAAAACTCAAGGTTGGGTCGTACCTTCCTTCGCGGATCTCGATGGTCATGGAGCGGGACACCACATCTCGGGATGCCAGATCTTTAGCGTTGGGGGCATATCGCTCCATAAAACGCTCGCCCTCACTGTTGATGAGGATTCCACCCTCACCACGGCAGCCCTCTGTGATCAAGCAACCGGCTCCATAGATACCTAGTGGGGCAACATTATATCATAAGTCATATGAGGCCAGGCTACAGATTAACTGAGGACAACAACTGGCATTATATACTTAGCATATACCCAATACACAATATATATAGCATACACATTGCAATGAAACGTAATACTAATATATACGGGAAGTGAGGAACGTAGATAAATTGTTACGCAACAAGAGGAAATGTGACAACACACTGGAGTACTCAATCATCAGCAACAGCAACCTCACTCCTTTGTTGTGGCTCATACCTTGCTAGTGTTTTAATTGAGATTTATTCACAGTAATTCACCCACGCAAGTTAAATAAGGACAGACAAAGATCATCGAATATTGACCAGTATAGAGCAACATAATACGTTATAGTGGGAGCAAAGGTGAATAGTTCCGGTCTGCATAAGTGGATACAATATAAACTTGATGATCTTTTGTATCAGCGTATGAGGGCTCGATTCTGGTCTGCATGCCTACAGGGAACTTAATGAACATTTGCGCATCTCGCTCCGCTTTTACCCTCTGGGACAGGTGCTAGTCATTTTATCTGCATCAAGCATATAGAGAGAACATTCTGCTGGGCAGTCATTATGTAAGGGATAATATTTCCCTTCAGGACGAACAAGACACCTTCATCCTGTGACAGATGACTGTGTCGTTCATCCTGTCAGGAAATATTTTCCTGTAATGACTGGCGCAAAATACATTATCCCGCTTATTATACGGCTCACTGCCAAAATGAAAAAATAGACAAATAATGATTTATAGCCGTTTCATACCTTCATACGCTAGCGTGAAACAGAAGCAAGAACCCCGTTGCCATTGGCAGCAGTCATTATTTTCTCGGAGCGGTGATTATTCAGAAATCTCGGACCTGCAAACGTTGGGGAGGCCCATTCAAAGTGAATGGAAGCCCTCGCAACATTCTAGAGAGCCGTATAATAATGTGAAATAACTCCCTTCAGAATGAGCAAAACTCTGAATCACTCTGTCAGGAGTTATCCCCCGATAATGACTGCCTCGCAGAACGTTATCCCGCTTATTACATAGCTACCTACTGAATACATCAATAACATGACAACGAAGCACATTTGTCATTGCTATCATAGTAATTTTAATGATTAAAGATGGATAATAACTTCCTGTGAAAAAAAAATGGTAGTTTGTTAACTTACAGATCAGATGACTGGTTAAGGCAACAGTCTCACTTTACTTAACAGTGGTCTCTTACATATTTCACAACAGTCTGTCATCAAAAAATATCAGACTGTAGAACGTTCGGAAGTCCCATTAAAGTAAATGGAGCATTCTTCAGCATTATAAAGAGCTGTGTAATAAGTGTTCTCCACAGTCAGAATACAGTCCATAACTTGAACATTACTCAAAAAGTTGCCCTGACAATGACTGAATTCTTCAGTGTGCAACTGACCTGTGGGGTGGAACTGCACAAACTCCAGGTCCTGGCAGGGCAGCCCGGCACGCGTCACCATGGCATTTCCATCTCCTGTGCTGGTGTGGGCTGAGGTGCAGCTGAAGTATGCTCGGCCATAACCACTGTGTGAAGACATGGGTAAGGGAAAAAATAAATGGACGACAACTTCCATTTTTCAGTGTGCATGTGACATGACTTAAAGGAGGAGTATGAGATGCTTCTGAAGCCATTTTCGCTATTTCAAAATTTAAAAAATAAAATAAAACAGTCAACTAAATTGCAACTTTTTTGTGCGACTCACTAGTAAACAGTGATAGATCTACTAAACAATGAACAATATGATAAGTCTATCAAAATGTAAACAGGCATTGCATGTTCCCGCTTGGGAGGTCTTAAGGGGAAAGGGGTCCTTTTCGATTGTGCATTTTCAAAATTTAGCGTGCTTGTACTGTTAATTCAAGGATTTCCTATTCATGCTTTAATATTGATCATTTTGGCCTGACCTGACTTTATCGCAAACGTTCATTTATTTTGATTATACATTTCAAATACTGTCTACTCTTGTTTGACCTGTTAAGAGTTTGTGGTATGACGCTGCTCCTACCCTGTGGCAATGACTGTGTTCTTGGACCTGAAGCGGTGGATGGAGCCATCCTCCATGCACAGTGCAATCACACCTCTGCATTCGCCATCCTCCATCAGCAGGTCTAGCGCAAAGTACTCCACAAAGTAGCTGGTGTCATACCTCAGCGACTGGGCAAAAACAGAGCACACGTAAACATGTAATTCTCAAAACCTTGAGCCTGAGGATTAGAAACTTTTATCCGTCATCCCAGGCCACATACAAAATTGTTCTTTCCATAATAAAACACAATATAAGTTTTAGGAAACCATGATGGATTTAATATTAAAGTATGTTATACAATAAGATCGCCTACGCAGTGTTAAATGGGACAGCAGTGTAATGAAGGGCAATCGTACCCGTCCATAGAGAGTGTGCAGGAGGGAGTGACCGGTTCTGTCTGCCACACAGCAGCATCTGTGGGCCTGGCCTCCTTTGCCAAACTTCAGACTCTGACCACCGAAAGCACGCTGGTAAATCTTTCCGTCCTCTGTGCGGCTGAAGGGCATTCCAAAGTTCTCCAGCTGCGAGGGCAAGGGAGGGTTAAGCGTGCGTCACAGATGCCTTGAGTGTGTGTACTTGCACTGGACACAAAGCATTTCAAAACCCACAGGACTGGCTCTAAACCCAGACTTGGTCTCACCCTAAAACCCCCAAAGTGGACTCAGAAACAACAAAGTACAGAATCAGTGAAAAATGACCACATGGACATGAGTAAAATGTGAAACCAGAGTGTAGAACACTTAGTGCCTTAGTTTTTAAGCTGACAGAGAGTTCCAAAAACAGCACTGTAGTAACAGTGATGAATGGGCAGAAAGGGAGGCAATAAGAGGGGACCACTTTTTGATGATTGTTTTGAGGTTCTTCATTACATTTGCACATGTAAGCTACACCTCATCATGTTTTAATCATCAGCCAAAACCAATCAAAGAGTTCTAAAATTTCTTAGTACAGAACAGCTCCACACAAAGCAACCAATATTGTGCGTGTACACGCTAAGAGCAAACAGAAATCTTTCCTCTCACCTCAACCACAGCGGCTGGGGCCTGCTCAGTCATGTAGTGGATGGCATCCTGATCCCCAAGCCAATCAGATCCCTTTACAGTGTCATAAAAGTGCCATCTCCAATCATCGCTCTCCATGTTTCCAAGGGCTGCGTTGATTCCTCCCTGGAGGAGCACAAAACATTTTTTTTGCTTGATTCAACCAGTAAAGGTCTTCAATACTATGCCAGCCAATAACACTGTATATGTGGCTCTGGTACACACATGCCCTACAGATAAAGTCAAGCTACTGTACTGTACATACTGTAGTGATTACACCAATGTTTACATCAATGTCTAGAGTCTGTAACAAGGGGATCTTTGGACTCACAAAATGACCTTGCGACTAACTGTTACTTCTCTATAATTAAAGCTGCATACACACTAAACCATTTGATATTAATCTACATACACTAAATCTATATGTCTTCTGGAATTTATCTTCAAACAATTGAACTTTGCGTCGGTTTCCAGTAAATGTTTAGTACCTGTGCGGCCACTGTGTGAGACCTGGTAGGGAAGAGCTTTGTGACGCAAGCTGTGTTGAAGCCAGCCTCTGACAACCCAAAGGCAGCACGCAGGCCAGCCCCACCGGCTCCCACCACCACTGCGTCAAATTCATGGTCCACTACTGGGTACTGTGTGGAGATCTGTGGACACATGCACATGTTGTTACAGTATGTGAACAATTTTATTTCCGCCTCTCATGCAATGGTAATATGGAATGTAAATGTTCATAAATGCAATCAATTTGACATTGAACCGGGATTTTAATATCAGTCACACATGAGCATGCATTCTCTGATAATAAAATAATAACATTAAACCTCATCGCAGAGTTGCTAGGTCCATGCAGTTAGAATAGGACAAACTTACCCCAGAAGAAACTTTAGCATTGTCCCTTTTTCCATAAATGTTAAAGTGAAACTTTCTGGAATTGGCATGACATACTGCAGGAAGCTGTTGAAAAATTACATTTATTAGTGTCAAAAACTCCACAGAGCTGATTATTCCTGGCACAATATGATCAATCTGATTATCTCTGTTTAGCATTTCATAACTAACATTGACTTGTAATCATGCAGTACATCCTAGAGCCTTATTGGTACTGCCAGAGCACGGTAATTGGTGTTTACAGTTTACAATGTCATGCTAAAGAGGTTTCCTTTTATTTTGTTGTGCTTTCCTGTGTGTCACCAAGAACAGCACGCTGCAGGTCAAGAATGGCTGGTGTGTTTACGGTGTAACCGCTCTTCGTGTGACTATGTCAACTAGATTTTTCTATGATCAAAAGGATAACACAAATACTTCCAAAATCTTAGTGTCGCCTTAAGTAATTTCACAACACCATGCAATGACATAACGAAGGTTGCCAGAGAGCAAGTGTCTCGCATGTTAGCGTGAGGAGTCAGTATTACATAACTTGCAAACTGTTTAGTCTGAACTTAAGACAACTGCATTTTGGATTCTGAAAAAGACACAACTCTACTAAACAAAGACGATATTGTCCTCGCAGCAAAAGTGCCATTTATACTACATGCATCCAATTATCATGGTTTCTTAAAACGTCAAATCAATCGTCTCAAAAGTTGATTAACAGTGCTAATCCAGCACGGTACCTCTTTTCCAAGTCTTTTAACAACAAACCTCACTGGTAATGGCACATAGGAGGTTTCAGAGCTTCTTCACGTCTCTTCCTGCAGAGGAACTAGCTTGCTAGATTAGCTTGGATGGCTTATGTTACTTTCCCTTGACTGACCTTCACTGATAGTCTGTTTAGATGGTTAACTTTCATGTTTATCAAGTATCTATAACTAACAAGTAGCGATAACTATATGGTCTAAAAACAACATACTGCTACCATCTAACTGCAGTGACACCATATGTAAAATTTGAACAGGACAATTCTCTACACGTAAAAGAAAAATGTAAGGCTAAGTTCTTGCTAGCCTGATTATCTAACCTCGCTGCATGCCTGTTACAAAACCATCCGCTACCGCTAACTGCAGAGATGAAGACATCAGATTCGGACGACATGCTCGCTTAAATGAAGGCTAAACAAACCTAAGTTCCTTATATTTTCACCACCGCAACGTTCATATCGTTGTTAACTGTAATGCAAATAACCTACCGCTTTCGTTGACAACACCTTTTTCCCGAGAACACGGGAGGCTGTACACACGGACGCCATGACAGTTGTTTCGAAAGACACTACGATCAACGTCACTGCGTTCATCCACAGTGAACATGGTGGGAGATTCCATTCATAACTGTACAGGGGTGCTGTTACATACGGAAAACATTTTCAACAAATGCTTTCAATGAAAAATGGGTTACTGGGGTCATTGTTAAGATTTTTTATGATTGAACCACATTAACAGTCAATTGTTATGG
>JAVQKI010091058.1:2500-16334 GCA_036025975.1 Nematalosa erebi
TCTAGTCTGGAAACTTGATTATGCATAATGCTATAAGCCTGAAGCAACACCGACATCCAGATCAACAGTCTGGCTTCATAACCAGATGGAACACAAGTTATTATCCCATAGACACCAAGGCCATTAAACGCTGGAAGGAGGATGCTACATGTCTGAGGTAGAGAGAACGAGAGTTCAGCACAAGGACATGGAATGGTGTGTGTTTGGACTGCAATGACTTGGTAGCATTTTGGAATAGCAAAATAATAATAAGGGCGTCTTTTCACTGGCTCAACTACTGATTGCAATGCCTTTTTTTCCCATAGCTTTTTTGTGTTATTGTAATACCTATCGAAATACAAAGTCAGAGACTTGTAAAAACTTTCAGATAACATAACTACTTCAATGTGGCATAATTTTGTTTGTTTCAGTTTATTTACAAGTTATTAGGCTATAACTTCAGCAGCTTTAACCCTGGAATGACCTCTGACCTGAATCTGCTCCTGGGTCCACTGGTCCAGATTGACCGATTTGACCCGGGAAATGTGGACCCCCAGGTTTCTGTGGATTCCCGCACAGCGGATACAGATGAAGATTCCCAGATTCCAGGAAGCCCATCTGGGACCTGAGAGAGCGAGAGAGCACGTGGGAGGAGGGAGGAATGGAAAGGGACAGGTGGAGGAAAAGAGAAAAGAGAAAGAAACACCGAAAGAAAGAAAAAGGAGGCGAGAAGGGAGACAGTGAGAGAGAGATAGAATCAGAGAGAGAGGGAGTGTAAAATAGAAGAAAGAAGCGAGGAGGAGGAGATGGGGAGAAAAGAAAAGGCGAGTTAAAGAATCTGAAAGAAACAAACATCAAATCATCTCTTAATAATGACTTTATTCAGCAGTGATTGGCCCATGAGGCACGTCCAATTTCAAGTTTAGGCACAGCGTGGTGCCTCATCAACTGCACCCCCCACACACCACACACACACACACACACACACACACACACACACACACACACACACACACACAATTCTGCATCACTCACAGCGAGGACAAATGAGAACGCTCTGTGCAACTGCAAACAGAACACACACACACACACACTCCTGCATTACCCACAACAACAAACGAAGAAACTCTCAGGGCGAGCAGACAGAGCATATAGAGTTTACACACAAACACACACTCACACTCACACACTCCAGCATTACTCACAGCAGAAGCAAACTGTCTGACCACCAGCAGACAGAGCACACAGAGTACACACACACACACACACACACGCAATCCTACGTCCCTCAAGGCAGACACACAAACTGTATCTGGGGGTCGAAGATAGAGTAGTGGACCCCAGGCCAGAGAAAGAGAGACCGATAATAAGGTGAAGGAGGAGTGTAAAAAAAGAGATAGATAGCCACCAGAGACGAAAAGAGAAAGAGATGGAGATCTGTGTGCGCACCAATGGCATTTCACAGCAATCGAGAGGAAGGGAGATGCTGTCTGCTGACGTCTGTCCCCACCTCTGCATCTTCAAAGGGAGGCATGTGTTGGTCAATGCTGCAGAGTAATAAACACACACACACACACACACACACACACACACACAAACAATGCAGAGTGTGACTAACACACCAGTCATCATCTCTCCATGTCTCTCCTGAGTGTGTAGGCTAGGCTACTTCAGCAGGTACCAGTATACGCCACACACAGCTGAGCAAGACCAATCTCTTAGGGTGATAGCACTGAGGTCACGCATTTAATGGTAATGGCAACTGAAGTCGGGAGTGACTGTTTCATGTGTGTCGAGAGTGTTTGGGATGTATGTGAGTGTAAGGATGTGCGATAGTGCATGTGTGTGTGTGTATATGTTTTCAATGCCGAGGAAGAGAAACAGCAGCCCCAGGGAAGAATGTATTCCAAATTATGTAACAGTTCTCATCGGAGGCAGTATGGAGCTTCAAAGAGAATACAGGAGTCACACACACACACACACACACACACACACACAGCTCTCTGCGAGCTGCCTTATCAAGTGCAGTGCCACCTGCAGAGTTCAGACAGCAGGAGGCAGCACTGAACACACTATGCCACTGCACCATTGGACCTGTCAGCCTTTCCGCGTCCTGTTGCACGCCATTGGTCAGGAAGCACGGTGATGTCACAATGGATTGCCGTGGAGACGCCTGTATGCAAATGAGCCCGGCCCTCCGTGTTGTTGACACACAAAGCACCTCTTGTGGGGCCAGCTGTGTGCACCCTGTGACTTTGCTTTTATTGTCTGAGGGCCTCCCTGCCTCTCCAAAAATCACACACACACACACACACACACACACACACACACACACACACACAGAGCACACACAGAGCACACACACTACACACACAGTACACACACACACACACACACAAAACTGGCATGACGTGATCAAACCATCAGATATTCAAGTTTGTGCACATTCATAACATACGCGTGCACACACTCTCCAAAAACCACACACACAGTCAGGACTGTGTGGTTTGTAAAGATCCAGATCTGTTTGTCAGCCTCTTGTCTGCAATCACAACAGGAAGTGTCCTGTATTTACCGATGGAACATGGCACCAAATTGGACAGCTCCAACTATTACTGTGGCACTAGCTGAAACAAGAGAGACTTTGGGCCCCGAGAAGGCACGTGTGTCTCTGTGCAGTGTGTGTGTGTGTGTGTGTGTGTGTGTGAGTGAATGAGTGAAAGAAAAACAGAGGGAGACAGAAAGAAGGAGAGGAACAGAGAGAGAGAGAGAGTCTTATCAAATGCCAGCAGTGTGTTAGTCATTAACACGGGATCAGGATCAAACTGCATGAGTGTGGAAGAGAGGAGAGAGCCGGAAGCCAGAGGAGAAGGATATCCCCTCAGGGAGGTGAGTTAGGGAGAGAGAAAAAAAGAGAGGGAAAGAGGAGGAGAGGAGAGAGGGGGAGAGAGAGAATAACACACAGGGAATCTGAGAGAGAATGTGTGACAGTGTGTGTGTGTGTGTCTGTCTCCTGGCACATGAGACACACAGAGGTGCAGGACAGGACAACAGACAGACGGTCACTCTGCTCTTGTCCTTCTCGGCCATCAATCCTTCCTCTCGGTTTAATGGCTGAGGGATAAGCAGCTTGAGGGGTTATTATGGGATGCTTCTGACTAGAGGTAGGGCTCTGCGTGTGCGTGTGCGTGTGTATGTGTGTGTGCTTGCGCTCTCTGCAGTGGCAGGTGACCCCGCAGAGGAAGGCACTAGACGTAGGGCTCTGTGTGTCTGTTTGTGTGTGTGTGGGGGAAGGCGCTGTTGTCCATGTGACCCTGTTCATTGTGATTAGGGTGCTCTCCATTTGTCCCTATGTGGCTTCTTCACTGCTTCATTCACCACAGCGCCCTCAGTGCAAAGAACCATTCAAAAGCCTATCAGCAGCTCCTGTTCCCCTCATAGAACCACACATCTACATATCAAACAGGCTGCGACAGAAGGCCTCTAACAGCTGGCCAACTTTTCAATATAGGTCTAGAAGATTTTAAAGAAATAAAAAAAACAGCATCAAGAGATCTAAATGATAGGCCTATCTTTTATTGAAGAACACGAGGATAAGGCCGATTGTTTCTACATAAATTAGCAAACTTGGCACATTCTATGTCAAGTCCAAGCCTCAGACACAGCTGTGTGTGTCAGAATGCGTGTGTGTGCGTTTGTGAGGTGTATTTGCGCTCAATGACTCAGCCCATTATTGTTTGAAATCTACTTTAACAATTACTTGTGCTGGACAGCAAACACAAAGACATTGTGAGGAAGTTTTATTTTAATACCCAAAAAAAAAAAAAAAAAAAATCACAAAAGGGCTCCTTTTGTTTTCAGCACAGGACATTCAATGACTTTTCCAAAGGACTGTTAACAGTTTTTTAAAGATAAGATATGATACAAAAGGCTCAATTCACAGTCAATGCAATGTATGCAGAGATGTTGTGAATGCGTTTGTGTCTGTGTTTGTGTGTACTGACTATAGGGTAAATCCAACGGGCTAAAATGCCTGACAGACGCTTAGAGAACAGTACAAGAAAGAACTTCTAAAGCTTGACTTTCTGTAACCTTAAACGCAGACATACAGTAAGACAAGGCAGACTACTCGGCTAGTCCAGTTGCTCTTGACAGAAGATACAACTTGGATTAAGGAACGGTATTGACTGGGTTTTATTCCATACCGGTGCTAAATTTTGCTGAATTAAAATTGAAGACTGCACCTTTATGTTCATTTGAGTGTGAGCGCATGGGAGTGTGTGTGTATGTGTGCCTGCGTGTGTGTATGTGTGTGTGAACCATTTACTTCCATCATTAATGGCTTGAGGCCCTCCATTTGCGGGAAGCCAGTATATTGTGCCTGAGAGATCGACAGGGTTTTTAATGCTACTGACAGGGTGTGTGTGTTTATGTGTGTGTGTCAGGGGGGCAACCTCAACAAACCGTGGGGATAACTGGTATGTAGAAACACACTCCTGAGGTTGACTGTTTAAAGGTTATGTGGACAGCACCAAATATGTTTTTATTAAGTAGACAAACTGCACTATGGCTCTAAACAAGAATGGAGGTATGGAGCATTATGAGAGACTAAACCTGGACTGGACTAACTGGTCCAGTGTGGGGACTTCTGCAGAAAATAAACACAATAGACACTGGGGGGAAAAGTGTGAGCTTTGTCTATTTTTTTTTTAAGTCTTAACTTGAACTTTTAGGCATATTTGTTTATTGTCCATATCAAGTAACTTCTATAAATACAGGCCTTTGCGCTGTTCAGTGACTAGGCAGAAATGTTTTGGATATAAAGAGACAAAGACAGAAAGGAAGAGACGCCTTACCCTTGGGCTACACTGGATGTGTTATGGAAGCGTTATGTGAAGTCAAAAATGCATGGGAAAGACTGGCATTTTTTTTTTATGTTCGCTACACTGCTGTGTCTGGTCCAGCTGGTTCCATTGAGTATAGTGGAATTGTTACGGCAGATACATCTTTGACTTAACGCATCGAGTGTAGCCACCCTGTTAGGAACATCACAGTTAGCTTGTATGTGTTGTCTAATAGCTTGGACTGTGATCAGTAACAGTCCTGTGTTTAGTTATCGGTGAGGCGGAGGGATGAATATGGGATCTGTTACGGCGACTCTCAGTCATGGGAGGCCTGTTCCAAATCAGCTTAATGTTATATCAGAGGTGATACAACAGCATGATCCGCAGTATAATGCCACACTGGGCACATGCTCGGGCAAGGCTCCACTGCTGTGAGCACACAAAGCACCAGATTGGGCTCCGATCTTGTGTGATAGGACAGTATCCCGACATGGATTAAACCTAGTGCTACACAGGAACTCTGGGATACATAAAGATCTGCATACAAAAGATGCCTGACAGGACAGAACTTATGTGACAATTGCCATAGAAAAATATGAAGACTGTAACAGGGCTTTCAGTGCTCAAACTACACTCCCATGCAAAAAAGAGGCACACATAATTCATAATGTTTTTTCAGTTATACATTTATTTTAACAAATAAGTTAAGTTGTAGTAAAGCAGCGTTGCTATGGTATTTAAGGCATTGATTGGATGTCACTTTAAAGACATTCTACTGTATGTTTGTTATATTAGGACAACTCAATTCAATTTGTTGCTAAATTATGTTTCTGGACAGGCACATACTGTATCATAGTCAAATGCTTTCAAAAGGCCTGAGGGCACTGATCTGATGTGGAAAGCTTACAGAGGTCCAAAATTGGGTTCAGGTGTAGGCAATAAAGCCCACTGCTGAAAGACCTTCTGTTGGTCCGCTCTGCAACAGCTCATATATTTTTTGAAGAAAACCAATGGAAAAGCAATGGAATATATAAATTTACCATTGCAGACCTTTTTGCAGAAACCTTTTCTGACACTGCTTCTTGTTAAAAGAGAGAAGTGAATGCAAAAAAAATAAGTAGAACATGTATGCCTCATTTCTTTTTTTTGCCCGGCAGTGTAGGTTTAATTCAAGGCCAGGCAACTGGGCTGACAGCTGTAGACTGGAGGATTGATGAGCTCGACTGAGAAGTTAACCCACTTAACAGGTTAGCTTCAGTTGCCACTCTGCCATTTGGTCTATTCTGAACTGAACCAAACTTTCTCATTCTTTCTCCTTACAGTCCTTAGTGACCTCAAACACAGGTCTATGGGCTTTAAATGACCCAAGTAAGTTTTCCTTTAAGACCAACTTAAAGTGAGTTAAAGCAAGAACTAAGACTGAGTAGTGCAAAAATTAGCATTTAATGAATGCAGAAAAAAATGGGACCTGGGGGTATTCAAATTTGTGGGCAGCTCAAAAGGCAAATGACAGCTCTGGAAAAAAATCCACTGCACCCCAAAAATTTGAATATTAAAAGTGGAAACGCTACATGGCACACTAGACCTATCCTATATGCTTTTCACACCAGCTAGACAATGGCCTCGTGCCCAGGTGGAGAATATAGTCATACAATCAGAGAATACAAGACCAAAAAGCTGAGTGAAACCTGGGCCTGCATCACCCAGAGAGTGAAAGAATGAGTGGGTCTGCATGCACTTGGTCTAGAGCTTTGATGTTTGAGACTGTTAGTCTGACAATGGTGTAAACAAACTGCAGTGGGCGTCTTTTACTTACCAAGTCAGTGTCTTTTTTTTACCCTATTAAACACAATCACCGTCCTCGAGGAAGCACATTGTGTCAGTTAATGGCTGCTTGCATTTCAATGTAAAATAAGGTATCCTAAGTGAGCACAGGCGCGCGCACACACACACACACACACACACCTCCAAAAATGACTCTGTGGTGTAATAGAGCACCGCAGGTACTTAATGAACACATTTGCATGCATTCCACCCTCCTTCTATTTTACAAATGTGTGTAACAACTGAGCTCATTAAAGAAGCACACTGGCACACTAACAGTAGCTTATTATTTGACTCTGTAAGATACTGCTTTACCAGATCCTGACACAAGATTTGAGGGTGAAATTAGACACTTGGTAGGCTACATCTAATATCACAAATCAAAACATGACCCATCTCTGGCTTTTCTCTGAAGCAAGTCAAGTCTAAGTAATGATGAAACTTACCCAATGCTACTTCAGTCAGTGTGGTTCGAGATCATGTATTTCGAAGTGTGGTCTACCCTGCATAGTGCCTCAATATGTTTGTAGGCTATTGCTATTCTTGAATTTGTACAGTAGGATACAACTATTAGGGATCTTTATGCCTGATACACACTCTGACACTACACATAAAAGCACAAGGAGTGGAGTGCTAAACTGGAAACGGGCTAGGCTACATCACACACACTGCACCCATCTAAAGTGTCAATCAAAGTGGACCCGAGGGAGACATACTGCACAATGCTGCGACTCTTGCCAAACCAGAGACAGCACATGATGGAATACTCTATCCATAGAGACAAACACCTTATACAGTTGCCTTCTCCAGACAAGAACAGCATGTCCCTGCGTCAGTACTATGTGTCAACATCCAACAGGGTCATTCAATGGCACAGCACACCAACTCAGCCTGAGGTTTGGCTGTCAAGAATCACCAGGAAAAAAATACATCAGTATTTCTTTTATTACCATGGCTCTGAAAATGTGTTAATTGATGGGAATTAATTTTTTTTGTTTAAATGTCAAAAGTCAATGTCCCAGACCTACAACCAGTGTACCAATAACAATCAGTATTAGAGTCCTTGCTATTTGTAAAGCGCTTTGGGATAAAGTCCCTGAAAGGCCCTAGAGAAATAACCTAATACAATCATTATTGATATCCACATATGAACCGAGATTTTATACTGCAGTGCGACATGAAAACAGTAGCTAAAGTGGAAGCAGCTTTAGTCTTTAACCACGGCAAAACAAAAAGAGAACCAGTTTTACTGTCGCAAGCTCAGCATGTGTGTGGCTGTCGTTGCATTGTTGGGTAACACAAGAGCTCTGCTTTCCACTTCCTCTTCCTCCTTCATTTTTGTTTTCTCTATCACACGTTCATGTCCGCTGTGAGAGTGCCGGCTATGGGGAAGCGCGCCACTGGGAAAGACAGGTCCATCACAGGGGGTCTGAGCCATGCTTTCACAGTAGGCCTAACACGCTTAGCTATGAATTAGCCTCCTAACTGGCCTGCTGACATTAGCCAAGCAACGCCAGTTTGAAAAAATGACTGTAATAAAACAGGTGATTTCTGGGAATTTATCAGCTGAAGTTGAAGCATTCATCTCTCAAACTAGGAAACTAGGAAGTTGTGTATGTCTAGGCCTCACTCTTTTCTCTTTGCAAAACTGGTCCAAGCTTTTTTTTTTTTTTGCAGAGGGATGTCACACACACAGACCATCAGGTCCTCTGTCTGGTCCATAGCAAAGCTTTCAAGAGAATTTATTAGGTGCAATGAGGAGCCGTGAGTTTTGAGCTGGGCTCATCATTGTGAGGCCCAAGTGATGATGGCAGCCGTGAAGCCTTAAACAAGACCTCCAATCAATGTACATCCATCTTGGTTTAGGGAGGAGATAATGTCACAGCAGACCTGGCCAGAGTCCACCAATTCCAATTCGACAGAGAGGAGAAAGAAAGAGTGTGAGACAGAAAGAAAGAGAGAGAGTAGGGGCAGACAGAGAAAGAGAAAGAGATAGGGGACAGTGTGAGACAGAAAGACAAAGAAACCGATAGATATGGAGGATAGAGAGGAAAGAAAAACAGAAGAGAGAATGAAGGAGAGGAGAAAAGGGCAGCAAAATGCTGTTGGGGAGAGAGAGCGAGAGAGAGGGGTCAGAAAGTGAGAGACTGAAAGGGGTGGGAGGTGGAGAGATGGAGACTGACTGAAGAAATAAAGACCTAAGAAAGAAGAATTTTGGAGAGGCAAACAGGAGATAGAGGGAGGGAGATGAGGCGATGAAAGAGGCGAGCTGTCAGAAAGAGCCAACCGATTGGACTTTGATTCCTGCTTCATAGATGCCTGTGATTTAGCCTGAGCAATGTGTACAGAGTAAACACACACACACACACACACACACAGAGAAACAAGAATTCAGAAGCATGATATACACATGAAAGGCACAACTGAAGTGGGACGCGTAGACACACACACTGAGGGACAGACAGCGTACATATGGTGAGCTCGCCCAGATCCCACGAGGCTTAAGTCCTCATATCCACATGATCCACACACCCACTCACACACACAGGCTATGTTCAGAGAAATGGGGGGGGGGGGGTTTAACCCATTTCTCACCAGTGTAAATGGATTGCAAAGACACATCGGCAGGTGTGATCTTACAGGATCTGACTGGTAATCACTAATGAGGCGCTAGAATGACTGCTCAGCCTTAGAGTGTCGAGAAGCATACAAACGACATGCAGTACAAAGCAAGAGTGGATTGGATCCCTCAAGCACAATCAGCGATACATGCACCCCAGGAACATACACATGTACAAAATGCACTGAACCTTCAGCATTTCAGTTTACCACAGGGAATTGTAGTTTAATTATGAAAGCATCTGGTCAAGACGGCACCTGGCACTAATCTGGCTTCACATTCTTACAACTGCATGGACGCCGTCCTGAACAATCTTTAGCCATTAGCCAAATGTACATTATTTATTCATTGGCTAAATCCTAATGTATATCTTAAGCCCTGCACTCTCAAAAAATTACATTCATGAACTGACCTCATGATCGGCTGATTCATGTCAGTTAGGTCTTTGAGGGGTTAGGGGTTAAGCTTAGGGAGGACAATAGGATTTAGACAGTCAAGGGGAATTTGGGGCTGTTCTCATCTTCATGAGGATAGCTGTGTGTGAATTTAGTCAGCCAGCCCTCAGGCGAGGGGGATTCTCCTCGACCCAGATCCACGGCCTAGCCTAGCCTAGCCTATACAGTACCTCTGGGCTATTCAATGACCTCTTCAGCGTCCAAGCCGATCCCAGTTTGAGCATATGGTCTCCATGGTTTATTCAGAGACACTATGCTGTGGAGCGCCTCAGCACTTCCTTGGCCCTTCACTGGGAGGCTAATTAGGCCTAATTCTTGTAAATAACCCACTGATAAGCATATGTCATTCAAGCAGCATCTGCAAGTTTAAGGCACTACGATAGTTGCTAAGGTTAATCATCCAAAAACGACTGAGAAACGGCATCAGAATGCAGGAAAAAAAAAACAAACAACATTCACATAATCGTACAAGCTAATAAGCACTGTGTTGTCCAGATTGCCTGTACTCTGAAGTTAGCATGAAAACAAACCAGTGCCATACAGTAATATTCTACCATGTGGCAGTAAATTTATGCAAGGTAACGTAAATATGTGCTCAAACCTATGAATAATTACACATTACAGGTCAAGTCCTAGAGTTTCCCTTCAGTCTCTGACTATAGATAGGTTTTCTCAATGTGCAGGAAGCCAGTTCTAGTCACCATGCAGTAAACCACCACCCAATATTTCAAATTTTGTTTGTGTAAATGGCAAGAGTCTGAGTGGCATGAGATTATATGTGGGATGACCTTAAAGGCACTTTGGCTCTGGCCAGTGAGGAGTGGAGTGATCACGGCCCCAACATCAACAGTTCCCTGGGAATGGGAAGTGCTATGCCTAGGCTAATAAATGCACACGCCCGACTTGCCAACAGGCGTCTTTGGGTAAAAGCTACTCCTGAATAATACATGCAAATGCTGTGATGACTTTCCATAGTCAAGGCCACTCTAGTTTCAGCCTGTCCATGTGACTTCCTCTTCAGAAAAAGGCTATATTGGTCTCTTTGAAACCGGTCTGAAAATGAGAGATGTCAGTGTAGGCCTACAACTTCCTCTTACTTAAATGGCATTGTCAATATGGTGTCACAGATATTTCAAATAATGCTAATGCAATGTTTTTCAGAACGTTAAAATCGTTGCAGTATTTATCTTTTTAGCAACCTGCCCGAGTATGGACATAGAATGCCCATTGTTGCCACATTGGCCAAGCAGTTGGAGCGAAAATATTGACACAAGAAGCTAAAGTACAGCTAAAGGCTAAATGTTTTAGTTTTGATTAAACCACCCTTCTCTGTCCAAACACCCCAGGATGCCAAAAGTGCTTTTTTCTCCCCTTGTTTTTCTAGGCAAATAACAACTCAGACATACTTCTCTAGCAGCCATTTTGTTTCAATAGCCCTGAAATGCCTTCAGATACAGATAGCCTGAAGCTTGTGATTCAGCGCTGATAGTAAAAAAAACATACTGTGTCTCATGTAGTGATGATGAACTGAGAGTGCATAAAGAAACTGCAGCACTAGGCAATAAAAGGCCTAACAAAATGCACACACATACAAAATGCAATCTGGGTGACTGTGCCTTATAAGCAGTTGTAAAACACCCCTCAGTGCACACGCCTCACCCTTAAGCAACACCGATCGCAGACGAATCTGCAACTAAAGTGTTATGTTCGGGGGCCAGTTTCTGCTGTCTAATGATGGGATACTAATCTGTAAAAGCTTGTTCAACACATGATGGGCAGGACAAAAGTTTTGCTTATTAAGCCATTATATAACATTTGCAATACGGATTTCATCCCAAATACCAGCTTTGCTAATAGGACAGCCATTAATAGCCCAAAACTAGCCAAAAACTAATAAAGACTCTGTAATTTGTCTAGTTTGTCTTTAATTGTGCCATTTTGTCTATACCTTCAGCTCTGTGTGTGTGTGTGTGTGTGTGTACACATACAAAATAAAAAATTCAGATAAAAATCCACCTTCTATGCACAGGCGAAAGGGACATGTACTCATAACATTTACATGCAGAGGATTTCAACATAGAATTGCCTACATTATCTGCTCACCAATAGAGTCACTATCGAGTCACCAACACGCTCAGTCACACGCTCTCTCAGCACAGAGAGCTCTTGCTGAGGGAGGATGGAGTTGTTGAAGAGTGCATGATGGAGGACTGGACAGATGTAGAGTACTGTATGTATGACTCAGTGCCAGGAGAGGTTCCTGAAGAGAGAAGTGAAGTGCCCCCAAAAACTGCCTTCAAGAAGGTAGGTGATACAAGATGGCATAACTACCCATCTCTAACCACCCATCATCACACACTCACACACACACACACACACACAACCAGCCGCCTCTGGCTCTCCCCCCTCCTCCATCCAAAAATCATCCCATTCCCTTCAGCTTCTTCATCAGCTACACAGGTGAGGTATCCATGGTAACCGACCGAACACGGGCGCGCAAACGAGGCACTGGGCAGCCGAGGAAGCCGCCAAGAGGTCAGCGATGACACCACTTCCTTTTCTAGCACAGCTCGTTAGTTTGGCTTTTTCGTTACTGCCATGCAAAGCCATAACATTTTCTAGAAGTGAACGCCTGTCAAGGCAAATGTGACATTTCATTAGGAAGGCTCATGATTAAAAAAGAAATTAATTAATAATTACTGCGCAAATCCAATTACGATCCATGGCCAAAATGTCAACCAATAACCCAAATACAACAATCTGCCCCACATTTAGCAGAGCGTGGGTGGAACGATTCCTTTAGGCTGTGTGCTTTTTAAAAACTGTGGTGTGTCAGAAGTGGGAGATAAGAAAGGCTGCCTTGTACCTACTGTATGAAGTAGCCTCTGCATGGGCCTACAGAATATGAACTAAATGTTTACTAGAGTTAGCCTTCGAAATCTGGCCTCCCATCTCAGACAACATCCCACACTGTGGGCATATTCATGTGACCCCCACACACACACACGCAAACACTCACACACACTCAAAAATAACCCCTCATCTGCTCTGGCGCCAAGCTGCTGCCTCTTATCTACTTGTCTCCGTGCAAGACGACCTCCACCCCCTCACCCTCCCCCCTCGCTACCCCATCCCCCCCCCCCCCACTACAATGCGCCATCTTTAACTGAGAAGCATGCTCCCTATGATTCAATCAGAGGACACACAATACCGCCTTTCTTGCCCTCTTCTCCCCACTCCCTACTACCTCCTTCTGTCTGTGCACATCTCTTTGAATTGGGCGAGCTGGATCATTCAGACGGGGTGAATCCAGATTTCAGTCATGCGTCCCCGTAAGTCCAGCCTATAGGTCTTAACTAGTTTGAGATAAGGGGCAGGCATCCCTTAGGCTGCATCCTAGGTCTCTTACCTTCTCTCCAACACAACATCTGGCATGCCCTTCATCGAGGAGTGAGTCAGAAGTGGAAGTGGTTGACTTTTACTTTGGGGTTTGAAATTTGCTTTCAGATGCCACAATATCCATCCTATGAGTCACCCCAGCAGCAAGAGTATTTCTGTAACTGTGGTATATGGGCTAGTGCTAATGAAATCTCTGCCAAAAGTGTGAAAGGCCTGTCGCGGGGCATATGGCTTCCCCATTCATCCTGGCTGTGCGAAGGTCACTCTCCCTTCCCCCAGACCCTGCAGCTGAGTGATGCAGTGGTAGCCTACGTCTGTCCAATACTGACTGAGAAGGCCTGTGACAGATGCTACAACAACAAAGATGTAGTATTAAATTCTGCCTTATCGTACCTCTTTGGTCCTTAGCACCCCGATCTGAGTTCAGTTCCTGGACTGATCAATGCACTTAAACACGTGTTCTCTTACACTGATCGGTGTGTGTGTTTCTTGACGATGCCCTTAGCGTGAACTATGGGATACACTTAAATTTCTGCAAAAGTTTGTAAACAACAATGGTTTTGGGAAATTATCCAAAATGCCTTAAGATGCAGTAACTTAAAGCGTAGGTTCGGAGTAATTCCAACCATAGCACTGTTGCACGAGCTTGATGAGTGCTGTTGATAGCAAGGAAAGCAAACGAATTTAGAACAACATAGACAGAGTGGCGAATG
>JAVQKI010091297.1:0-14809 GCA_036025975.1 Nematalosa erebi
CCCCCCCCCCCCCCCCCCCCCCCCCCCCCCCCCCCCCCCCCCCCCCCCCCCCCCCCCCCCCCCCCCCCCCCCACACACACACACACACACACACACACACACACACACACACACACACACTTATTTGAACTGAAGCTTTGCATGTATCTGTCCATCCAAGGACAGGAACCCATAGGTACCTTATAACATGCAAGCAGTAACTAGGGTATAACATTATATAAGAGCATGGACAAGGCACACGGAGGACAAAGTGGACATGGTCGCCAAGGGTCACAAAGAAGATGCCTAAAACGACTGCAGACAGGCCACTGTGACACAGGGGCATGGGAGCGGCAAAGCCTGAAGATTTGTGTGTGTGTGTGTGTGTGTGTGTGTCTGTCGGTCTACCAAGCTTCTGGAACTTAAGAAAGTGTGTTGTGTGGCAAACGGTGCAGTGTGCACATGTGCACGCGCATGCACACACACACACACACACTGCACATGTCTGTGTCTATTTTAAGCCGATTCGGACAAGGACCTTCTGCTTCACCTAGGGCAATGTTCACTGACCTACTACACACACACACACACACACACACACACACACACACAGAGAGAGTAATAGCACAATTAAAACTGTGTCTTTCTGTGTTATAACATGGTCTTGATCATTTAATTATCAACGCTGATATTCAATTATGATGTCTCAAGATACAGAATTAAATGTCACAGGTTCACAAATGTGATTGTGTGATGTTTCAATTTAAACAACACAGTTATCAGAGAATTCGATTTTTAGCGTGAGAAGTCTGGAGGAACCTGACAAAACAATCACTGACTTAAATTGTATTAAATACTGATATTAGACACACTGTTCCATATTACTGCTGACATTGTGTGAGTTTTATCATTACTTTAATATCCAAAATAAATAAAACAACATTCACAGCATCAACTGATTAGGTATAGTTTGGCCTTACTGATTAGGCCTATGTTGGTTGAGAAGACCTGACTTCATGTCTTCTTGTTTTAGTGATGTTGAGATGATTGTATGCAAGGCTGAAGCAATAGACAAAATACACTTAAGCTCCAGAAACATGAGACCATAATGCTGACAACACTGTACTGCCATCTACAGACAAAATAACCCTTCGGTTTCAGTCCGTTAAATACAGAGCATTCAATGAAATGCAATCCCCAATGCATTGTCACTCAATACGATTGAGTGGTTTCCTTGGTGAATCTAATTATGACTGATCATGTAAGAACACGAAAGTGAGCTCTAAGTGGTGTCTGGTGGTGGAGGAGAGCTGCATGGCCTCCAGACTCAGGCTGCTGAAGGGGTTGGGGGAGTGTGTGTGGGTATCAGGGGCTTGTTCACAGGGATCTGCTGGCTGCTGTCAACTCAACATGTCTGTATGCAGAGAGAAACTGCAGGTGGTCTCCTTGTGACTTGAGCTGAAACGTGCGTAGGTGTGAGTGGGACAGAACTGCTGAGTGGATGACAGTGTGAGCACCACCGTGTCCTCCAGTGCTCTGTGAATCCCACTGAAGCTCTGCTCTCCATACACCTCATGCTAACTAAAATTACACCAGTAACTATCCCTGAACCCTGACTGTACCTGCACAATACCCCAGCGGTGCTCCAGAAGAGCAGCCTCATGACACTCCCCTCTCCATCTCAGTTCCAGTCCTAATGGGACATGTAACATAACTCACTACTAGTGTAGCCAGATTGGGACTCCGCCATCAGGGACTTCTTCCTGGGAGGGTGAGTCTGGGATGCTTCATTTGTGTCCTCGAAGTGCGCAGTCAAGTCTCTTTTGTTTTCTTATTTTCCTTTGTTTAAATATGCAAATATTTCTACAAGGTCTGAGAAGGGGATTTGATAAGCTTTACAGGTCTGCATAAATCATTTTCTGCAATGGAGCCTGGGTGAGCAGGAGTGTTTTAATGAGAATGTGAGTGATGCCCTGTAATGCAGTGCTTGGAGCAGCTCACTGATGTCAGGCTTTGGGAAGGTCACCTGACTCTGTGTAGGTGGGCTGTGTGTAGTAGTACGGTCTGCTCCTTATGCTGAGGTGGCTAAATGCCGACATGGTCATTTACCTGCAGGGGGAGAGTAGGGAACTGAACATGCTTCAGATTCCTGATTTGTCCTGGGAATCAAATCCACCTCAGAAACATCCAACAATTCACCTGCTCAGTACATCATGTACTTTTGTGAATATTTTGTGAATAAACTGCTTGTTGGTATGTGCTGGGCAAGACTTTGTACTTGTGTCTGATATTAATAGAGGGAGTGAGATATCAAGAGATACAAAGACAAAAGAAAAGCCTTTAGTCACATTCAGACGCAAAATAATCATAAATATTTTTAATCAGTATTGTACAGCTATGGTTGACACATAGGGCAGAGGGAAGACCCAATAAATAAACAAACCCATCCAATCAAGTTAAATAGTTAAGACAAAGTGCTTCAGCAAACACGGCGACAGTAGCTTTTCATTAGTTTTCTATTAAAAACGAGTTAGAAGTAGGACACTGCCATCTGCAGGAGCAGTCACGCTTAACATGCACTGATCAGAACAAAATGATCATGAAGGGGGGAGGGGAAAAAAAAAAAAAAAAAACGTAGTCCGTTTGTGGGGGAAAAATCCATGTGGGGAGTGGTCAGAAAAAACATTCTCGTTTTTTTTTTTTTTTTAAAGTATTCTAACTTTCAAAATAGCATTTCCCTGACATAGGAGCAACTGTCCCAAGACGACACACTCAAGTCTTCTGTGAGTGTCCCTGTGTGGGACCTCTCAAGTTGAGTTTGGGCTCTCTGTCCACCACTCAGCTGCTCTTGGTGATGTAGTCTCTCTGGAAGCGGGAGTTTGGGGTCCTCTGTCTCTTCCTCTCTCCCTGTGAGGTGAAAAAGGCGTCCTGGAAACGCATGCTGGAGGCGGTGGACTGAGCAACACACATACACACACACACAAATTACAGGTGAGAAAATTACTTGTGTATGTGTTTATGTGCACCCTGCTGGAAATGTGTGTGTGTGTGTGTGTGTGTGTGTGTGTGTGTGTGTGTGTGTGTGTGTGTATGTGACTGTATTTGTGTGGAAGCATGTTCTCTACAGAAGTCAAAGGCGGCAGAAGCACAGAAGAACTTGGTGATTTGAGGCCTACTCACAAGTCGCCCTTTGACCTTCTTGGGTAGGTCTTCATCCAGCGTGTAGATGTCCTCTCTCTTGGCTGTTACCTGAGAGCCATCCTCAAACTCCACCTGACACACCACAGCCACACAAGGATGCAAGAATAAGTGTGTGTGTTTGTGTAAATGTGTGTGTGTGTGTGTGTGTGTGTGTTCACATACACAAGAGTTTATCTTCTAATGAGACTGAAGGACATCTGCCAAAATGTGATAACGGTAGTAGGTACTAAAAATGTGTGTGTGTAGCTGCTGAATGCTGAGGTGATGGTGATATGTGTTGTACTGGAGCCTGTGTCTGTGTGTGTACCTGGTACATATGTGTTGTATTAGAGCCAAGATACTTGGCCGTGTAGTAGAGTCCATCAGGCCACTTCACCTGAACCACCTCCCCCACCTCAGGAGGACCCAACGCAGCACAATCTCTGCTCTGAAACACACACAGACACACACACACACACACAGACACACACACACAGACACACAAGGCAGACAAACAGACAGACACACACACACACACACACACACACACACACAGAGTTATGATGGCAATGAAACTAACAGGTCATCAGGTACAGAATCTTGTGTAGTCCGTATGCTCCTACTCACCACAATGTCCTCAGGAAAGGTGTCGTTGCTGAAGGAGCCATCATCAAACATGACCTCATAGAAGGTGTGTGAGGTGATGTGTGTGATGCGGGAGCTGTAGTATCGCAGGTTCTTGTGTTTACTGATGACTGTCTGACCCACCACCAGTTTCTCGCGCACGTTGCGCTTCTGAGGGAGAGAACAGCAACTTCAGTCCACTTCAAACAGTCCAGCAGTCAAACAGGGGGTGTGTGTCTGTGTGTGTGTGTGTGTGTGTGTGTGTGCGCGAGCAGACAGAGACACTCCTACCATACGAATATTGTGATTAAGATCCCTCAAAATTCTCTATCATCAGTCGCAATATTTTTATTTATTTTATGGGTGGTTGATAACACCTTTCTGTGGTGTGAAAAATAGTCTTTCAGTGAAGGCCTTTATATTCAGCACTGATGCAATAACATGTATATAATAATCTTGCCATAATAATCTAAAATAGTGTTCAAAATAATCTGGCCATAAAAAAAAAACGGCACTTCTAAAACACAACCCTGGCTTAACTCAACCTATAGGGCAAAACTTAAGTCACTGATGTTTGACCCACATTTGTAGTATTTCAGTATATTCTATCAGAGTTGTAAAAACATGACTGCTATACTCGGCTTTAAGATGCTGTGGGGATGCTCACTAGTCGGGTTTCCATAAACGTATTCTTGAGCCAGATTTTCACGAATGCGAGTATGTGCACCTGTGTGTACTCCAAGGCACTTTGTGATATGAATCAAAATGGACATTAGCCTAATCAAAGGCAGCATTCCGACCAGCTGTAGGATCAAAACGTAATGTTGTCAGGACAACATGGATGGATTGAGATTTAACAAATGTTCATATTCACAAATAAACTCTCACAATAGACTCATTGTAATGTTAAAAATTTCTACTTCTCTGTAAATAAGTAACCAGTTTCTTACGGATCAAAACTGACATAAACACAGTGCAGGTTAAAATGTTTCAATCAGTAGCTTTGACAAAAGTAAGGACCGTGAACTCTGTGCAATCAGTTTTGTTTTGTTGCCAATTTCCAATTTCCAGTTGTGTTTTTCCTAAGAAATCTGTCACGGTTTTCAGTTAGACTGACGTAACGCTCAACAGCTCTCTTCCTTCAGCTGGAGTGCCTGAAGCGTGCTCTCAAAACTCCGAAAGTGTCAAGCTCTGGATAAACAAACGAGAATTCCATCCACACTCCAAATAAACTAAGGGTTTCAAAGGGCCAGAGCGCTCGGAGAGGCAGTTTACGAACGCACCCAATGCTTGGGTCTCTTTCATTCCTAAAATACTCCCACATGAATGTTAAAAACGAGGGCCTGTGGGAACAGCTAATCAAACTCTCTTGAGAGGTCTGTAGAGCGCAGGGACTTTCACTGCTCTATGAAGTTAAAAGTGTGAGAGACTTACTGTTGTTGCGCTCCGAGACTGGTGCCTGTGGCATGTGATGAACACCACATACGGCCAATCATCTGCCTCCATGGCAACGCCGGCGGCATGAGCGCATGTGACATGGAAGGAGGTGGAACATCGGCCGCAGGAGCACTGAACACACGCCCCCGCCATTCTCTTCACACGCTTGCGGCAGTAGATGCACTTCTGCAAACACACACGCACAATGTGCCAGAGAGAGGGAGTCAGAGAGGACTACATTGAAATACAACAGAAGTTACTAAAAAAACTGAATGTGTGTGTGTGTGTGTGTGTGTGTGTGTATTTCCTTACCAGCTTGTATCTCTGAGGTGGGACAGCACTGATATCTATGGGACTCCTCTTGGCTTCATTTATAAACTTTGCCTCCGGAATGGCAATGGCACACATCACATGGGCCCATCTGCAACACACACACGTTGACATAAACTTTTTGGTTTGTGCCTATATTATGGAAAGGCACTGGAAACTAAAGAGATACGAAATTAGTAGGACAAAGATGAATTGGGATTGGGAAGTGACCACAAGTCGGAATTCAACCTGTATCCCTGTGGACACGTATTCATATATGGGATAGACACAGTGGCCAGATGTACCACAGTACCCCCTGCTGTTAAAATGCTTAATTCTATTCCATAACCCAACCTAACCCACTAAAACTTAGGTCCCATGGTGAGCTGCTGTGTTACCTGTGGTCTGTGGTCAGCTTCAGAGCTCCCCCATGCAGATTACACAGACAGCACTCCTGTGGGACGAGAGGAGAGGTCAGATTAACGGTAAAGACAGAGTCTCAGATTTCAACCGCGTCATATTGATTACCCAGCTCAACTTACTGCCGTCTGATCTCCACTTAAGCAGTGGTCACAGGACCAGGCCTCTCCTATGTAATCTGCGGCCACGCCATAGCAACCTACGAGAGAGCAGGACAAAGCAGCATCGTGTCATGTTTAGCTGGTCAAACAAGCGTGTTAGTGTTTACAAGTGAGAGTAAGTACGTGAGTGTTTTTGGAGTGTCTGGCGGCATGCCGCAGTGACGTACTGGCGTGGACCTGGACGCAGCAGTGGGCGCAGCGGACGAGGGGGCTGGAGCCGTCCTCCTCCAGGAGGGCTGTGGGGGGACACGAGCCTTCTCGAAAAGCAAAGCAAATCTCCGGGATCAAAGGTCGCGACCGCAAAAATCCCCCTGGACCCTGAGTGACCTCCGCTGCATCCCTTCTGTCCTCGGAGCGTTCCTCAGGCTGCAGGTCAGACACACACGACACAACACACACATACACACACACACACACACACACACACACACACACACACACACACACACACACACACAGGCCAAAAGTCAGAACATTAACATAGTTGACATAAACATAGTCAAAAATAATTTATTTCACTGCTGTTTTGGTAGGTCACTGGTGATTTAGCCTAACAGCCTTAACGACGATGCTTTATTTAGATTAAGAGGAGCAGAGATGTCACTGACGGTAGTCTGCATCACGCACTGACTGTGTCCACGTGGAGTAGTGTCAGTGAGAGTGTGTACTGTACCTGGTAGTAAGGCATGAACATGGTGCAGATGGCACAGTGCGGGCTGCTCTGGGCAGCCGTAGCGTTGTACTCGCGCTCGGAACTGACACAGCGCCCCCTGCCGTGCCACAGCTGCACAAGCGGTCGAGCCCACGGCTCCACCTCCTGCTCCTCCCCCTCTGCCATGGAACATTCTGAGGGCTCTGTGGGGCAAAGGGAGGTAACGCACGTCAGCCGATGTTGACTTAGGGCTTGTTTACACTTCTCTAGATATTTTTTAGAAATTATCTTTTTTTTTTTTTTATCCGTTTCTTTTTAATTGCATTTACACATATCCACAGAATCCAGCTCAGAGGCCGCTTTCAAAAATATCCACTTGAGGTAGTACAACTCTGTTTACGTGTAAATGAAAGGCCCAAACGGATAGAAAAATATCAGTTAATAAAAATATCTAGATACGTGTAAACAAGCCCTCAGTTGCATGCGTTGTGCTCCGGGGCATAGGACTGTACGTGGCTGCACAGACCTTCGTCGCTGACAGTCTGCTGTTTGACGGCACTGGGCACGGCTCGAGCGGTGGGCTTCCTCAGGGGCAAACGCCAGCTCTTTGTGTTCTTCTTCATCCCCTCAGTCTGATACTGCAGCACAGCACAGTGATGGAGGGGTTATATTTAGGTCAAAGGTCACAAGTTACAGGCAGTGACCAGACACTCTGAAAGGTTTCTAGTCCAACAACAATAATAAGACAAATAAGTCATAACTTCTTTAACTTCCTCATCAACGCCAACTTAACACCGGCATATGCTGGTAGCTAGTTTCTATGGCCCAAGTTGTTTATTGACGGTTTCACACCAGCTCTTGCTGGATGGTTTAGCTGGTTGGGCCACCAACTAAACATCCTAGTGTGCCCATTTTATCAATCTGGTCATGTTGCTGTGACCAGGCCATGATGTTAAAGGACAAGTTCGGTTTTTAAGACTCAAAGCCTTGTTTTCTGATCGTTTATGATGAAATACAATGATTAAGATTGAAATTTTGACGAAATTTCCGTTGTAGCAATAGCACCCTCCCCACCTAGAGAATGGCTGCATAGGTTCAGTGCTGCAATCTTTCATTAAACTCTCATTTGTAAAGACGTAAAACTCACCAGGTGTTCGGTAATGTTCACTGATGCGCGGACACAAAAAATATCGCAAAATGTAACTTCCATCAGCTTGTATTGCTTCAAACTCTTGTGTATGTATACATGGGTTTGAAAAAGTAGATCCACAGTTGAGGATGAACAGTCTAAAACCTGTTGGAAAGAGTTGGAAACCGCGATTTACGTCTCAATGTATCAGTGAACGTTACTGACCACTCGGTGAGTTTCACGTCTTTACAATAGAAGGTTTAATGCGTTTTATGAACGATTGTAGCACTGAACCTATGCAGCCATTCTCTAGGTGGGGGGGCTGCTATGGCAACAACCGAAAATTCTCTATTTCAATCTTAATCATTGTATGTCATCATAAATGATCAGAAAACAAGGCTTTAAGTCTTAAAAAACGAACTTGTCCTTTAAGTTGACATGAGCAAAACCTGCTAGAATGTTTGTTGTACTTTTTGTCAGCAGAGACTTCTTAATAAAACTTACTGGGGGTACTTCCCCTGGCTCGAGACCTGTGTCGCCGCACTCTGATTCGCTGAGGTTGGAGTTGTAGCTGTCATCACTGCTGCTGGCTCCTCCTCCTCCTCCTCCTCCTCCTCCTCTTTCGCCTCCTCTCTCCGAGCCTCCGCACTCTGAGGATGCAAGCTCATTACTGGGCAACTCTGCGTCAGTGTCATCCGGCTGTCCGACGTCCTGCTGGGCGTGCTCGTGCCCCTGCGCGTGCAAGGCAGTGGTGTGCGGGCGGCTGGGCTCCATCTGGGTCCAGGTCTGCTCGCGCTCGGGCGGCTCGGGGGGCTCGGGCGAGCGCACGGCCTTGCAACGCACGGGCTCCTCCTCCTCCTCCTCCTCCTCATCCTCCCACAGGCTGAAAGTATGCAGCGCGTGGCGGTCGTACTCGCTGGCCGGCGCGTGATAGGCCGTCAGGCTGTCCGTCAGCTCGGGCCGCACGCTCTCGATCAGCACGGCGGGGGAAGGAGCCGGCAGGCTAGCCCACATGGCCTCGGTGGGGAGGGACTGTGACTGCACGTCCACCAACGAGCTCTCATGGGGGAGGGTCTCCAGAAGCGTGTAGGTGCTACAGTGGCCGTGATTGGCCGCCGCCGCCCCGACTGCCTGTGTGAGACGGCCACTCGAGTGAGGGCTCACACTGCCGTCAGGGTGCGTGCGGCTCTGCTGCTGAGCGTGCGTGTTGGTGTAAGAGCTGGGGCTAGCGTAGTGTGTAGTAGACTGTGTAGTGTCCTGGCCTGCTCCAGTGGCTGTAGTGTAGAGGGGAATGTTACGCTGGGGCTGAGGCTGGGGGTCTGCAGACATAGGCCCAGGCGAGTCGGACTGGTCAGTGCGGGGAGTAATGCTCAAGTGTGCTCTGTGCTCAGTGGGGTGCGAATGCATGCGTGGGCTGAGGCCTGTAGTGCTGGACTGGGGCTTGAAGAATGCTAAAGAGTGCTGGAGGGGGACTGAGGTGTGTGGGGCGGTGTCAGTGTGTTCAGTAGTGTAGGGGTGTGTGGCGTTTGCGCTCCAAGTGCTGATGTGGCTAACCGGGCCGTGTGTGTGCGCGTGTGCATTTGGGAGTCCCGTGCTCGGCTGTGTCTGGAGCGCGAGGGCGCTGCTGCTGCTGCTGCTGCTGCTGCTCGCTGAAAGTGCGGATTTGTCAGTAAAACTTGGCTGGGGGCGCAGCGGGGCGTGATTGTGGACAGCGTCGGTGGATTGCGTGTGTTGCATCTCGAGCGTTGGCGGCGTGTCTCGAGCCTCTGCTGTCGACAGGCTGTGTGTGTGCAGCTCAGGGCCCCGAGTGTGTGTCCAGGTGTGTGTGCGTGTGCGGTCAGTGTGGGAATCTCCGGCAGCGGGCTCAGCGCTGAGGAGCGGTTCCTGGCTCAGGGCCTCTATGGTCAGTTCTGGTGGAGTGGTGTCTGAGTGGATGGTCGTGCTGCTCTCACGGTAGAGCGCGGGGGCATGGGCGTGCCTGCCCACCACTGGGGGCGCCGCCCCGGCCTCCGAGCACAGAGCGGGCATCAGGGCGGGCATCTCCTGGGTGAGGGCGGGGGGCTCCTCCTCCTGCTCCATCTCTATGGGCTCGGGGGTCAGCAGGGGCATCTCAGATACACAACCTGTGCTTGGCACTCGAACAAGACTGCTGCTGCTGGGCATGGGAAGAACCGCAGGGGCCTGAGGTGCTGCACATGGGGGCAGTTTGCCAGCCTTACGGCACAAATCAGTGGAAGAGGGGGCGCTACTTGCTTCTCCGTAAAGTGCTTGGCTTCTAGAGTTCAGAACTCCCTCTGCTCTTGAGGAGTGGTGTGAGGTCAGTGTACTTTCCGCTGACGGTGTGTGTGTGTGCGTGTGTGTGCACTCCGTGAGCTTGCTGCCCTGTGTCTTACGGTCACAGGAAGTAGCTCCATTGCCTTTGCCTTCCTGTGAAGACCAGCTGCTCCTGTTGGTCACAGTCACACATGCTGGAGTGGCTGTACTTGCGTCAGTGATTAATGCAGGGGATACTGGGACTGAGGAGTGTGCGTGCATGTCCGTGTGTGTGTCAGTCCTCGAGGGCTTGCTCCCCGTAGGGGCGTGCGACTGGCCTGCTAACGGCCTGCTCGGCTCTGTGTCTGCTAGCTCCTTTGAGGCGTTGCGCTCCCTAGTGGCTGCTTTGTGGTGCTGCGCTCCTGAGGAGTCCTCCCGGAAGGAGGCTTTGTGAATCAGCGTGTCGGTCTCCACTCGGTTCACCTTAACAACACACATCTGCCTGCGCCGACCGGATGAGCCTAGAGGGCAGAGAGAAACACAACACACCCAACATATATACACATAAACCTGGCACATCCCGAGATCCCGAATACATAGGTTTGCATGCGCAATTTTATATGCATTTGTGTGTGTGTGTGTGACAGATAGATAGATAAATAGTTTGAATGCTGCATAGACATTAACTATACATGTCCATGGATCATTAGTCACTGTGAGAGTGACTCCTAATGCAGAGGGCGAATAGAAACATGCCCCTTTCTTACCACAGGCCTGTAGCAGTGCATTCTGGCATTTGTGGTCGTGTGGAGTAGGAGCAGGTGCCGTCTGATCCTCTGAACAGGACTCCAGCCTCCTACACTTCTCCACTGCAGTAGTCTCCATGTCCACTGGCTCCTCTACCGTCTTGTGCCTCTTTGAGCGCGTGCGAGTGTGAGGTAGGCTGGGACAGACACAGAGCACACAGGAACAGAGAATTATTAGCAAATCGCACAACTAATGATTCCCTCATCCTTAATCCACAGTAGGTATTTAAGAACATTAGACAAACATTTGACTCCTTACATCAGGGTAGGTAACTGGAAAGCGTCTACTTTGGTGTAGGCGAAAGGAAACTTGAAAGTGTCTACTCTGGCGTACGTAATTAGGACATGGCCAATCTAACTAGTCTCTTCACCAGGATTTAAACTTATTTATGGTCCTAAATTGCTAGCTAAGGTTTACCAGTCTTTAAAAAACAGCATGTTTACCATTGGTTATGTACTGAATACGGCAAAGCTCAAAGATAACACAGTATGTTAGTTGGCTTGTTTGTCCCACTTCATGAACACAAGAAAAACATCTGCTCCAGGCTTTACATAAGCAGTGGTGTTGGCCTCCTCGTTTATCTAATAACTCCAGCTGCCATGAAGGCATTTAATGGAGTGTTAGCAACTTGAGAGCTAGTCATTCATGGGTTTAATCCCATCTATACATGCTCTGGCTTAGCAGACTAACAGTGCTGCTGTCACTAGAAAAATGCAGTGTTGTGTTCTTTTGCTCGGACATGATGTCCAAATCAAAGAGATGATACTGTGGTGGGAGAGAAAGCACAAACCACTGGAGGACAGTGGCTACTGTGAAACTCTGAGCCACTCAAAAAGTGTCATGCCATGAGTTCCTGTCATTAAAAACCACACATTTTAACAAGCCTTTAAGTGTCTGACAGGCTTTTCAGGAATTCATATAAAACAATGCAAATGGCATCTAAATATATTAGATGCTAGAAATTCATGCAAGTGGTGACATTTCTCAGGGTGTGGAGTGTTAAGGTATACGGGGCCTACCTCTTGGCAGCAGGTTTGGTGTGGGCTCGTCTCTGCAGCCAACTCTCAAGCTCAGGGGTGGTGCTGGGAGTGGCCTGCGTGTGGTCGATGGGGCAGGGGTCTTTGCCCTGCAGCCACCCTGCGTAGCGCTCCGGCTGGAAAATCCGTACAAATGGGTCCATGGAGATCTTCACCATGTCCTTACTGCATGAGCACTAAGGGAGAAAGTGAGAGAGAGGGAACGCGTTCTGAGCCGACATCGGTATTCCCGACGGCTGTAGCATGCAGCCTTTGCACTTCTCAAAAGCCAGAGCCACAGGGGTGGTCTCGAGTGCTCATACAGGATCCATACACAAACACAGACAAACAGACAGAGGATCTACTCACCAGACTAAACGAAAGGACTGGTATGCAGTGCAAACATATAACCAACACTACAGTGGCATGGTTCCCACTGTAAGTCAAACATAAAATTCCCTGACTATTTAATGACTTTCCCTGACTAAAACTAAATGCAATATTTCCATGACCTTCACTACAATTAAGCAATAAGCCCCGGGAGGCGGTTGTATACTGTAAGGCATGAAGCGTGCGGAGTGAATTGATCATTTTGGTCAAAGGCTCCTGGTACACCGAGACACCAGACCAAGTGAAACTCAGTGGGCATGGAGATCCACTTGAGTCATTAAGTGTAATAGGTTTTGGTTCTGAGTGGAGGCAACTCCAGCCCCCCATCCCCCGCCCCACCCAATATGTGGTACAGTACATCTAGTTGTACAATGTACTGGCTGGATTGGAAAACCACAAAAGCTCAAGCAAGGCATGAGAGAAGTTAACGTTTGATTGACCAAGAAGGAAGCATGGAAATAAATAACAAACTGGAAACAACTAGATGGGGGGTGGGGGGAGTAGGCTAAGCTGCACAGTTCTTTCCACATCAACAAGTTCCACACAGAGCTTAAGCTGGTACCTGAGTTGCAACTCTGCCGTAGTCGATCCATCGCACGCTGGCAAAGTTGGTGGACTCTGCACAGTTGAAGCCATGGTTGAACCCAGCATGGTAGCCATAGGGGAATGTGATCATAAACTCCCCAGCCTCTTGGGTTATCTGCAGCCACAACAACAACTCAGTCACATAACTTGATTTTGAGAGCATCAAACTTTGTATAAACAGTCATTAGCCTTAACACCAGACCACTGACACACACACACAAATGCGTTATCAGCACACTTCACAAAACTAGCACTTACAGTACACACAGGATGGGATATTGACTGGCGTTACCTTGTCAAAGGGGATGCTGTACTTCTTGAGGATAGAGGGTGATATGAGGGTCATTTTGTGTCTAAGGAAGGCCTCACAGCCCTTAAAGCTATTGGGGAAGAAACCTGGAGACAAACACACACTCACATATAAATACAAAACAATGCCTCTTGCACTGCACATATGTAAATAGTGCATGTGAACTTGATGAGCTGTAATATGATGACTGCTGTTTTTCCATAAAGTAAACATTTTGTATTACATTACATAATGGCCAGCACAGACCGCCCACAGTACAGTTTGAAAAACTGTTCAAACAGTACAGTTTGAAAAGTGTGTATGAAAAGAGATAAGTGTCTCCTATTGCTTGGGTTATTCTGTAATGGCTTACTCCTAGTCACTCAGTATTCATGCAGGCATTTAAAGGCCAACAGCCTGACACAAGCAAAAAAGAGCAAAGTCATGAATATAAACTCTGAAGCATTAGTAAAACTGCTGAGTTGCTACCTGTGGCCAGACGCTCCAGTCTCTTCCCGTGCTCTGGTGGGATAGCATACCTGAGGGAAAGGGGTGGAGGGAACCTTTATTACATGCTTCGTCAGTCTGCAGGTCAAGTCTTCATTATGCACAAGGACCTCATCAAGGCACACAGAGTATCTCATTACGAAAAACAGGGAGTCGGTTAGGTTCAAGAAGCAAATTTAAAATAGAGATCTTCGATCAGTAGCTAATGTGCAGAAGAACAAGCGAAGGGAAGCCCAGTTAAACTGTTGGATCTCTTCTTTTTCTTTATTGGTTCCTATTAATCGTTCCTATTTGATTGGTTACTTTTAATCTATGGTTGATATGAATCGCTAGTGTTTAAGATGTGTTCAACATGTTGTCCTGGATGTGGTGCACCTTAGTGTAATGCATATTGGGGACCAAACATACAAAGAAGCAAACCAACAAGATTTACTGCTCTCAAAATCCCAAGAGGATGACTAAAGCTGTCTCTTACCAGGATTTGGGCTCTCCAAAGTGCAAGTAATTAATGCTGTAGAGGTCCATATCTTCGGTGTGCCAGGAGAAACTCGTCTTCCACATGCCAAAGTACAGGTAGGGTGTGTTCACCCCCTGAATGGCTATGCCACAGTCCTCCTCAATCACATCCAGAATTGTGTTCAAGTGGCCAATGTTCCATTCCTCCACGTCCTGCACAAAAAAAAAAAAATCAAAACATTTAACCTCCGAATTCATTTAATTCCTTCTGAACCATGACCCATGAAGAGGACAGATCTCTTGCTCAGCCTGAATTAGGCATTTAAATTGCTGACAGATGAAAATATTGACAAATCCAAAGAGTGACATCAATATGCTCACCTCATCGTAGAGGGTACCACTCACGTCAGCACCATAGATAGGGGACACAAAAGTGAGATTCTTCCAGTACTTTCTTTCCAAATCCTCAAAGCTCAGGTGCCGTGGGGTGCAGTACCTGAAAAAGACCAAAAGTAGGACGTGCAGTTAAAGGAATGATGACTTAGGTATAAAAATAACACTTTTGGGGTTTATGCTTCATAATTAAAAAACATCATACTCATGTTACCATTCAAG